>JAODUH010027230.1:34113-49039 GCA_027564835.1 Typhlichthys subterraneus
AGAGACACAGACAATAGACTGCAAACGACAAGACCCCGAGACAGTCCCTGAGACAGACCCCGAGTCAGACAGACCCCGAGTCAGACAGACCCCGAGTCAGACAGACCCCAAGACAGACAGACCCCGAGACAGACCCCGAGTCAGACCCCGAGTCAAACAGACCCCGAGTCAGAGGCGCGCACTCGACCGGAAGGAAGCGTCGCTATGGACGCACGCGTTGCTTAGGTTACTCCGGGCTTCTTTCATGTTCCGTAGCCATGGTTTAACTTTAACCTATCTTGCCACATTGACGATCAATTTATATAACCATAACATTTGCAATAATCTCTCTGTTTTAGAGATTATTTTAAGATTTTGTTTGAAACGTTGTACTCCGTTTATTTTGCTCCATGCGCAGGTGAGCTGTTAACTATCCAGGCTATCTGACTGTTGAACGCATAGGCTACCGTAGACTACTGTAGCTGCTGATCTACCGTACAGTACGGTAGTGTAAAGTCATCATCGATGTCCACACTGTATGACTGCAGTGTTGTATTGACTTATGTAGTAGTAGGCTATAGCACTTCTCTGACGATTATGCTACGTTATGTTTAGTTTGTAACGTTAATACTAACGCAAACCAAACCAAAAAGTAAGCCGTTTGTTTCTCTGTCATTTCCAGGTTACAGTGTTCAGGGAAACAGGTTAGTACACTGTGTATTATAATACCTTTTATTATAATCTCTGAACATGATTTTCTTCATTCTAAGATTTCCCTTTCATCGTCACACAATGTATTAATTAACAATAGCTTTGCTGTCTCTCATTTAACTATATTCCACGCTGTTGTTCTTCATGGAAACAGCTGCTATTAGATGTCTCCTACACGGACAAGGCCGATGGAAAGAGGGGTAATTTTATACAGTAGCACACTAAGAAGTCCTTGTTATCGCTGAAGTGAATTGTGCCATATCTCAGTCTTAAATGTGACATAATACAGTATGTACAGTATGTCATGTATTTTATAACCTCTGTAGCATCTGACACTGACAACGCATCATGTCTGCATCGGTAAGAATGGGTCCATCTCAGCAAAATCAAGTGTTTATGAAAGTACTGTATAAAGCACCATACTAGAATGGTATGCCCCTTGTCTTATCTCATAGGAATCTTCCTGCCCACGATCTGACACATTCTGTCCAGGTGACATTATCTAACATATCGCTAAATGCATTTTGTTTTTTGTCTTATTATTATTATTATTTTGACTGTATAATGAAAATCGTTTCCCCACAGCAGTCTGGATCTAAGACAGATGAAGTGGCGTTTGTCAAAGGTATGACTTAATCAATACAAAGTATATGGATGGTAAGGCATGATGTAATCAATTAAAAGTAATATGGACGGTAAGTCATCATCTACCAGTGGTGTTTTGAGATCATTGAAATCCTTCCAGAGAAACCATTAAGCTGCATTAAGTTCAAACAGATCTGTTGCACATCAGCTGTTAGGTGATCCATGACACGCACCAATCACAATCAATATGGTTATTTAAAGGCGGCCTTATTGACTGTGGGTTTTGATGCATGTTGTGTTGGCGAAGCTTTTCCTTCTCGATCATCTGGTAGTTTATAGAGTCAAGTCTTGCCACAGCCTTGTAAAGAGTGTTATATAATTGTAAATGCAATACGAAAACAGGGCTGAGGTAGATTTCACTTGCTTGCCCATCACAGAGCCTTCATCAGCAGCGTTCCCCAACCTCACACAAGGGCGTGCGCTTGGAGATGAATGCCAAACGGGCCGCGAGAGCAATGAACCACTTCTGCTGTCCAGTCTAGGAAAGGTACAATCACATAAAAAAGGAGAACAAGCTGTAGAGGCTGATCCAGACCATGGGCTTTCCCTGGAAGACCTGAGAAAAACACAACCCTCAGACTCAGAAAAGACAGGTAGGTATAGTGACGGGTCAAGAATATAAAAGCAACATCAGGTCTTCGTGAGAGACATTATTATGATAAGGAGCATTGGGAACATGACGGTTATGTTGACGTGATGAAGATTTTTCGGCAGGAGAAAAGATCCATTCTCCGCTACCGATGCCTGTCCACCAGCCAACGGAGCAACACGCAGATGATGAGGATGAAGACGAAGGCCACAGGGCTCCACTGGAGTTGATGGCTGAGGTAAAGCGCCTTATTGGTGCTCCTTGGCTCCGATGTTTTCTACAACTCATATCTTTCTCTTTTATTTTCCAGTTTCTCACAGCAGTGATGTGCCAAAACTTCAAGGTGGCCAGAAGCCTGTGTCAGATGAGTATGTATTGTGCATGAATCTCCTGTCCTGCCCCACCAACCATCAGTAATGCACCGCAAACACCCCGGCATACTTACCGGCCCCGGCATATCTTAGTTACACCAATATTGTTCAGGGGAAACCATGTGTGCACATACAAATCGTAGTTATAAATATAGCTCATTTCAAAGCACTCTTTTTGTATAAAGAAATAGCTGATGTGCCCTCGTGAAGTATGCTTGGAACAGCGAGGTCATGCATTTGGTTGTATGCAGCGGCCTTAAGACACCGATCACACAGAGACGCGTCGCTATAGGCGACTTCAGAATCACATATCACAGATTGGCTGTCTGAGTCAAGTGTGACATTGACGTGCAGGGTGACTTCTCGGCTTGCACAGAGGATATAGCGTATAAACACAAGAAAAACGTGAAGCAGGGCACCAGAGAAGTGCTCATGCCAGGCAATAGGAATTTTTCTGGCGAAGTGTTTCTAGTAACGCTCTGACTGTGTGTGATCGGGGCCTAAGGCACCGGCTGGTTGACTAATGGTTTGTCTATCCCTGGTTGTTACAGTTCTCATCTACGAACCAGAGAATGCAGAAGCAAAGCTCTTCCTGCCGCTGATCCAGCTGAAGCTACAGGGTGTGTTTCCATGACGCTGACCGTTTTGACCCACGAGGCTGTCGCACGCAGTCGGCAGCGTCTCCCTGGTCTAAATTAAATAAGTTAATAGGAGCACAGAATTGCCTTTTTATTATTGATTCGCTTTGTGCTTACGCCTGTGCTCGCGCTGCATTTACGTATGGGCAAATACATTGAACTTCTGACATGCATTTCAGATGTGTTGAGATCTTGGTTTGCTGGTTATTATGACATTTGCTAACTGCTGAAAGTTTAAACTCAGCTGCCATGACATGCCACACATGCATTATGCAGGTCAATCCCATGCCAATCTCTCTTGGTGATCCTTAAAGAAGAAAGTTGCAAAAGTTGTAAACTTACTAACGGACATAGCTGCGCTCTATCTAAGAGCAGTTGGTAAGCAAACATCACAAGGGCTTTAAATTCGCCACTGAGTGATTTGAGGTGAGTGAGAGGCTGATAGCTTTCATGTAGCAAAACTCTGGCTACTCAGCGTAATTGAGAAGAGGCATTATTATACAGAGGGAATCTGCTCATTTGACAAAACGTGTAAGTTTGCAGCACAAGTTAATTACAGACCATTGTAGGGGCAAATATTGAAAACGCCATTCATTTTTGTCAATTTCTGTTAAAGTCCTCATTTGGGCAGGGTGAATCTCATCGAAAATGAAACATGTATGACTTCACAGGTATATTTCCATACACTGGCCTACTGTTACATTACTGTTGCATTACCTAGACTAAACATGAGAGTGTCTAATATGTTTATTTGGCAATTTAATTTAAAAACACACGCAAGTCACCCGCCAAGTCCAATTAATGGTACACTCCATTGTTTGTTTTATAGTAGCCCAAGAGCCACACATTTCGAGGAGTGTGAGTAGGGGCAAATGAGATGGACATTTCTAAAAATGTACTCACTGTGTTATTAAACTGGCCTTTTCCTGAATGGTAAAAAAAAAAAGATCTATTGAAATGTATCAAATTCAGAATGTTGCCATTATCTGAAGATACTGGAACATAATTGTGATTGTAGTCACTGTACTTTCCTGAGTATTCTTGAAAACCTTTTGATGTGTCCATTGCGCCTACTTCCATAGATGACGGTAATGATGAAGATGGGTCTGACTCAAGTGAAGATGATGATGATGGCACAGGTGACTCTGGAAGCGATGAGTCACCACAGAACACAGGGTCCTCCTCCTCGTCAACTTCATCATCTTCCTCTGGGGACGAAGAAGAGAAGGATTAGGAACAAACTGCTCCGCGTACTCTGAAATGCTTGCACAACTCTGTACCGTCTTTTGTTATAAATATTAAGTAATTTCTGATTGGTTGAGTCTGATTTTACAGTTTGTGGCTTTTTGTATAGTTTTTGAAAAACAATAAATTATTCCTGATAACAGATTGTGTATTTTGACTCCAGAGGACAGTGATAACATACTGTATAACAGAAGGTTATTTAATACAGCACAACAACATAGAACACAATCTCACATTTCTCAAGGCATAACTGGTTTTACAGTGAAACAATGAAGCATCATATAAAAATGTTTGCCTTGCCTGACATTGAGTCAGTGAGAGAGAAAGCCATGGTTTATTTCTTTCTGGTGATTAATTTGTTTCAAGGTGAAACAAAGTTTTGTTTTAAAGAACTGGATTAGGTACAATAGGGTATATTGGAATGTACTTTATGTATATTATTGCCAGCTCATTCAATTATGCCTATCTCATCCAGAAAGATGCCTCATGGATATTGATTTGTTCCAAAAGCTTGAAGAGATAGAGGCAGATATGCATGCTATAATTTGTGAGCTGTACACCATTGAAGGCAAAAAGTACACAGAGTTCCACAACTTTAAAACTTCAATAGCAGAAACAAAAACAATGTCCTTGATATACTGTGCAGTTGTTGAAATTCATACTGTATATAGAGCAGATAGACACAATGTTCAAAACCGTGAGAATTAGGCCACTATAGGACACTGCTAGAACTGGATTTTAGATCCATTTGTCTTACTTGTATTATCAATTTCAAGATTCTAAAAACGCTAGTCGTTATTGCTACAAATAAGACATCTATTTCATCATATTGGGGGGATGTTAAACACTTGGATGGATGGATGGATGGATGAAGCATATGGGCTGCTATATCAACATTACACATGCATGTTATGTTTTCCATCAGGTGCTTTTAGGAGAGAAAACGTTTCCGCAAAATCTAAAACCTCTCAAATACAATCATTGAGTATGACCTCAAAGCTACTCAGATATGTTAATGTAAAAGATGTCGTTCTACCTAACCAACCAACACAACAATGTTTGTTTTATCATCTCAAGGTCAGTTTATAGGCTACTATACAGCCCAAATTCTCCATTCTGCACTGCCACAGGTAAGAGACTGGGGCTTATACGTCAATGGTGTATCTATTATATGTTTGCTTTTTAGACGAATTAAAGTGGATTCTGGCTGTCATCGAGGCTTGGGGGGGCATCATTACGCGTCAGAGGGGAGGCAAGACTATGAATCATGTGTGCGTGTCGTGCATTCAAGGCGTATAAATGGGCGACTGAAGCAGTGATATAAATAAAGAATAAAATATTCTTGAGGGAGAAAGGGTCACTACGCGCTGGTGGATGGAATTTTTTCGCGCTCCATTTATATTCTGCCGTCGTTGTCATTGGACTGTCTCTTTTCGTTCTTTGGGTGGATATTTTCTTGTTCCCTGGTAGTTTCTTCAGACTCGACAACCTGTGTCCCCGTTACCGGTAAGATCCTTCCAGATACAGCAGGTGACATAATGTTTACTGTGTTAGTATAGATATTGGTCATTTTCCCAACTGCTATTAGCTATATTTACAGGAGATTGCTGCTGAAATAACCTCGACCCATCAATAAGTTTGTTAATTGTTTTCTTAAGACATTTATCAAACAATCTATGCTATTCACTTTGTAATTTAAATTTGATTAGTCTCACATGTAGCCTATGAAATGTAAGCTATAGCCATTCGTCTGTTATTCTATTTCTCTTGCCACACTGACATGGAATGATCGCTCGAGGTATAGGGTTGCTCAAAGCTTAACTTAATTGAATTGTCGATTGCTCAGTCAATAAATAGTTGCATGACATATTTATTTGGGCATTGGGCTAGCCCTGCCGATATTTGTTTGTGAATCAAGCCTGCTAAAACCCATCTAATTTAATAATAGTTTATAGCGTGTATATAGCTCGTTCAATTTATTATTTTTGTTTTGTTGATAGGCTACTGTATTATCGTGATTAACGTCGTTGTTTTTGCTTGTTTGTTTGTTTTATGATATATGGCACACTGGTTTTATATAACCTATATTTTCAGGAGGTATGCATAATGTGTTTCTTAACGGTCTAGTGCTCTTTAGGACTGGTGAGAGCATGTGAGACAGAGGAAGAACAATAGGCTATCATTAAAGACATGTTTCTGTCTAATTCACCACAACATAACTTTTATTCGTTCCTTTAAAATGATGCGTACATTCTGGGCATTACTTAACCGTTTTACATTTACAGGCAACAGCTGTAACTGAATAGGTTACAAATAGTTCCAAACATAACGTTTACATAGTCCATATATCTATAGCCTATGTCTACAGATCAATAGGCCTATAGTTTGTGCGTTATAGTCATTGTGGAATAAATGATGGTGATAAACGGTTAGTGCAAGTGGATAGGTTTTGGTTTCATGCATTAATAGACATGAATATATTTCACAAACACAGTACTATTTAAATCGTTAGCTCCACCCTTATCAGTCTAGTTTTGATAAGACCACCGTTACCCTCTCACATTTATTTGCAGTTACCGGACAGTTATTTCCCGTTGACGATCAGATAGTCCCGGAGCGTAGGATAACGGAAGAGTGATGGCCGCGTCTGAACCGACAGCCACCGGCGGGGAGCAAGACCCCGACTCTGCCAATTTAAGACCATCGTCCACAAGTAGGACAAACTGTACACTCCTCCCCCTACCTCCTAACTCGTATATCCTGCATGGGCTCCCCCACCCCCACCCCCTTCCCCATCCCTTTTTTGGTCTGATAAACGGGACTCACCCGGGCCATTTGCCGTGTGCGCTCCGTCGTTAATCATCGTGGTTAAAACAGAGCTATCAGGGCTGCCCGCCGCTGTCTCTCGCATCAGCGGTGCGCGCAGAGGAGCTGTATGCCCTAGCTATACCTCTTGGCTGGAAGCTAGCAGAAATAATGAGCGTCAAGACTGCACACGAGGCTCTATGGGAATTGTGTGTGTATAATCAGGCCTACTGTAAGTTTTTCTTAGAAAATATAGACTGGGCCCTTTTTAATAGAAATTGCGAATTTGAAAGAGCCATTGGAATTTAACTTTATATTTTTTTTTATTGCGCAATAACTACGCTTTTTACATTTCTACACATTTTCAATGCTATCCCTCTACATTTTTGGGTATGCCTATAGCCTACATAATTTTATTCGTTGCTCGTTTCTATATACCTTTTTTATAATATTACCCTATAGCCTATACATTTATTTTCTGCAATGCTGATCTCAATAATACATCTAGTCTATTTTCGCACTGGCACTTAAACAACCATCTGTACAATTAGGCCTACCCACGCAGAGAAATAACAGCCTAATTATAATAAACTCGGCCTTAATAATGGCCTCTCCTGTCGAAACCACGCTAATGGAAACCGCGTTCAAGTGGGCTATATAAGCTTTGTAGCCTCTATAGGCTATTTAGCCTATATTATTTATTCTATTAAATAATAAGATACCTTAACCTACATTATAATTAAGCTATATTTTAAAGCGTTGATCTGCATGTCGCTATACCTGCATGTGGGAATGCTCTATAAAGAAAGATGTTATAGGCTATTTTAGAATTACTTATTTTGCGACTTTGATAGGTGAAAATGCTTTGTGTGACTCGCTCGTGCTGCTCCTACTGAATGTTGCCATTATCTCCCCCGCCACGCTCCATCTCCCGCCCGGCGGCTTTTGCTGTCTGTTTGTGACACCCCCCCACCCCCACTCTCTCTCGCTCTCCCTCTCCCTCTCTCTCTCTCTCTCTCTCTCTCTCTCTCTCTCTCTCAATTTCCTTCCTCCTTTTCTGCTGTGGCCCGGAGCGACATCTCGAGCTGCTCTCTCTCAACTTCCCCTCAGACTCATTCTGAAATGGCTTCACTCAATTCATTTATTTATTTATTCATGTATGTATGTATGTATGTATGTATTGCACGTGTTCACTCAGTCTTGCTTTTGTTTGCACGCTTTTATGTGCAAATACCTACATTTCGCAGCTTTAATTTAATTCCCTCTTTTTGCTCATGCATGTCCAGATTCAGTTTCAGTGGATACTAATGCACACTTGGTGAGTGTTTTCGTTTGTGTGGACCCTTTTCAAAGAGGTTTCATGAAGTAAACACAAGTTAAGGATGGGTCCGTACCGTTCCGTTCTGTTAAAGGCCTACATGCAGTCCATAGACAACATGGAAAAACCAAATTGTTGGACTGGTCCACTGAAATGATCATATAATGGCGACAGCTGTGTTTTTCCTACTGAGACACATCTGTGAACGGGGCAGGGTCATATGCATATCATGCATCCAGCTTTGCGAGACTCTCGGCAGCAGACGTCGCCAACTTGTGTGTTTCACTCAATTAATTCCCGCCCTCCTTCGCGAGCTCATTTCACGGGTGTTAATTCCAGTCCGCCCGTTGGCCGGGTGTTTGTGTGTGTGTGTGTGTGTGTGTGTGTGCCGCAATGCATTTGCCACGCGGGTCACTCACTGTACGTCCGATATTGATTGGACGGGTAATCTGAACCCACACTTTTATTATGAGGTTCTTCTCATCAAAAGCATGCACCCGGCCATATATGGCGGCGCGTATGCGCCACCTCACCTAAACATTTACAGTGCATTTACACCTCCATGCTTATAGCATATTACACGCAGCCCTTTGCAAGCGCATATTTGAGAGATTAAAACGCTTTTCCTGAATGTTCTCTTGTAGCCTACGATCAAGCGTGGATGCACGGATGCACGCGAAAGCTGGGGATGAAGATTTGTGGTAAGTTTAAGCAATTGCAATCATTTCGAGCCACATACACTTACGATAAAGAAAACGACCAGGTCTTATAGGCCTGTAATGACGGGGACTGATAAAGGCTATTAGAGAATGCCCATCCATGACTGTCACTGCGCGTTCTCGTCTTACAAAGGTCACTGGCGATTAGCCTGTGGGTTTGATGAGGCGCGCCCCGCGATCACGGCCCGTGCTTCCTTCGCGTCTGTTTCATTTCACCAGCAGGGGAAGATTTCTCAAGACATGGTTAGAACTTGGGTTATAATACAGTGATATCACAGGGCATCCACGACACAAAACGAATTATCGTTTTTAAATGTAACATTTTGAGATAAACAGTGATTGATGGCTAATTATTCGTCATATGGTTATATTTATGACACAGGTTTTTTTTTTTAATTAATCTGTTCGTTTATTACAGTGATTTGTGGACATTTAAAAAAAAATGTTAGCATATCCAAGCATGTAAGATATCATGACACCCCATCTAAATCAAATATGATTAAAATATGTGTGCCGTGGACACATATTGTTTTAGCAATCATTTTAGACACACAAAAAACGAGGACGTGCTTGAGGAACATCGAGTTTTGAATTAATATTTATTTCTTTGAAAGTAATGCGCAAGACACATGGAATGTATATTTTGTAAAGCGCATAAGCAAATTAATGATCACACCAATATAGATCCTAAAAGGACCACTCGAATGAGATGTGTGTATAGGCCTATATTGGCATATGCAACACAATTGGTAGGCATCGAATCGAACTATGTCGAGGCTGTTTTGCAGCTTATTATAATAAGCTAATGTTTGATATATGTGTACATTTAAGGCTATACTGACAGGAGGAGCGCGCCACTGGCCGCCCCGGGTGCGAACGTCTAGCTGTGCGGTGCACCAGGAGCAGGAGGAGAATCACCGCCCGTTTCAGATGTGTGTTTTCCCCTTTCGCTTGACTGGGTTTGGGTTCTGACGTCACAGGTCGGGGCGGGGTGCCCCGTCGTTTTCACACACGCACGCTCACAGACACACAAACGCGTGCGCGCACGGACATATGAGATCGGCAATCCATTCACAAAGCCTATATATAGGGGAGGCCTACATGAGAATGCCATGATGTCATGGACGTTAGACCTGGAGACATGCAGTGTTTTTGTAGTTGACAAAAAAAAGTATATTAGCCTTTAATGCTCTACGGGCGTTCGTAAACCTTTCTGTTTTTTTACAGTTTGCTCTCCATTAGCATGGAAACGTTAGGTAGTAACTTCTCATGCCCCCCCTCTTGTTCCCCCCCGTGCAACACCATAGGGTTCCTCCAGAAGAACAACAGCATGGAGGAGAAGGGGAGGCTCGCTGGTCAGAAGAACCTGCTCTCCTGCGACAACAGCGACAGGGACGCGCGCTTCCGACGCACAGAGACTGACTTCTCCAACCTGTTCGCCAGAGGTGAGCGTCAGATGCCCATTGACATAAATACAACGTTTTGAAAATATAAATGTTTGTTTTCTTATCTTTTAAAATGCTACCAGTTAATTTAGCCTAGCTGAATTATTTTTTTAGCAAGATGAAAATCTTGAAATTATGAAATAGCATAAAAAGTAAACTTAAAGACCTAATCATTAAAAAAAAATTACAAAATTATAAATATCAATTTCTAATTGTGTTATTTGTTTTACAAGCCTATACACGTTTAAAACCATCCATGGCTATATATTTAGGCTATATGTCCTGGCAACACTCAACTATCCAGTCGTGGCTCAATAAGTAAACAAATGAACGTGTGAAATCTTAAAATCAGCATGCAACCGATGTCATCTGACGCCAAAATATACCTTCAATATCCTTTTTTTTTTCATTTTCAGATTTACTACCCGCCAAAAATGGAGAGGAGCCCACCATCCAGTTCCTGCTGGAAGTGGTGGATATACTCACCAACTATGTTAAAAAGACGTTTGACCGCTCCACCAAGGTCCTGGATTTCCACCACCCTCACCAGCTTTTGGAGGGAATGGAAGGCTTCAACCTGGAGCTCTCGGACCAGCCCGAGTCCTTGGAACAGATTCTGGTGGACTGCCGAGACACGCTCAAATATGGCGTCAGAACGGGTAAGAAACAACCCACCCCCCAAACCACCCCCTTTTTGTTTATTGATTTATTTGTTTGGCTAAAAATAAACTGCAACAAACCCTATTCTGAATTGTAATTATTATTATTTTTTTCTCTCTTTTTCTTTAATGCAATTAATAACATAGGCTTTTGATTCAAACGAATTTCCGATCTAAACTAATGTAATAGGCCTTTGGCCTACTATGAAATAGGTCTGCCTTTAAGTAGATAAGAAATACATTACATTCAGTTTTAAACGTTTATTTAGACCTTAATCACAATGAATGCCCTGAAGCCCACAGAAAACCTTCCCCCGCCCCTCCCCAAAGATAGAAAAAAAAGACATGAAAAAATAAAACAACAGGGCCCTGGGGAGAAAAGCAATTAACCCATAACCCATTAATCTTTAAAATATTTGTGCATACTGCACCATATAAAGTGTTTCCCGCCGGCAGAACAGCTTCACTTTGCATATTTCACCTTATAGCCAATATTTTAGGCTATATGTTCTTTCACAACATTATGGAACTGGGCCTAATCACCTCTGTTTAGTCGAGATAGCTGAAGCATTGTTACACAAACCATTGAAGCAGATGCTGTTTCCTAGATAGTCTAGCCTATACATCCCGTCTAGATCCCTGGCTTCGTGCAGTTTATATCCCCTCCCACCTCTTCCCTCCACTTATTAAATCGCGTGTCGCCTGAGGGGCTGTTTGAAGCTGTTAAGAACGACAACGTTTAAACTGTCCCGCGGGGTTTTATATCACACACGCTCCGTACCATGCCTTCAGTCCAAGTTATTGGTTTTAAAGAGGTAAAATATGTGGGCTGTTTTAAACGCTTTGTTGGGGGGGTTTCTTGTAAAGGCTTCGTCACGTTTCGTAACTGGCGAGAACTGTCCATGGTACTGAAATTGGCCATTGCACTCAGGGAGTTCGCTGCACGTTGGAACTTCTCTTAATATTACAGATACAATAGGAATAAACATTGAGACATTTTATTGTATATATATATATAAATCGAAGACAAAATGTTAAATTAAACATAGTTTTCTTGCTGGTTCCATTAGACAAGCTATATATTAAGAATTAAGTATTAATAATTAAGATAAGCACACATGGAGTTGCAGCTAGTTGCAGCATAAGGGTAAGGTAGCTATTTATACCTTACCCTTATGATAGTCTATATGCTAAACAATAACAAGATTAAACTTACTTCATGAATCAAAAACAGTTGCATGAAACTAAGCATGTAGGCTAAGAATGTATGGCTATACTCTGTATATAAGAATTATAACAGGCTTTCGCCAGCTGAGTATTATAGCATAGCATATCATCATAGCATCTTTAAAGGCTGCAGTTTTACTATAAAAAACAACAACATTGCTGTCAAGGCAGAGGTGTATCTTGTTATAGCCTCAACCAAAGATTAGGCTTTATTGAGTTACAGTGAGGCTTTACCTCACTAACTCCCACACAGAGTGATGATATTACCACAAATAATGACCCTAGTTCACTGTTTGGCTTTTTCTCAGGTCATCCACGCTTCTTCAACCAGCTGTCCACTGGCCTGGACATCATCGGTCTAGCTGGAGAATGGCTCACGTCCACGGCCAACACCAACATGTGAGCTATTTTCCATTTCAACATCAGCAGAAAATACCCTGCCTCTATAGGTCGCAATCGGAACACCATTTCATGTTTGTAGGCCAGTGGAAATAGTATCAAATTGCTAATTGAATAAGACTTAGCGGATGCATTGCTCTTTATACAGTGTGTCAGCTGGCCTCTGAGGGCTGTTAACATACAGTGCTTGTGGTGGATGTGTAGAGGCAGTGTATTGACCTGCTGTAGACTGGCACAGTACAGGACTGTGATATCAGAAGCCGTCACAAGCCCCGGGGGTGGTTAGATTGCATATTGATTTTGGGTCAAAGTTACACGGTGGTCCACTCTGACAGAGGGCATGCACCGCATGAACAGCAACCATGCACACATACGCACGCGCGCACACACACTCAAGCACGCACACGCACATGCATGCACACGCATGCACACAAGCACACACGTAAAACCCATCCGATCCCTACAATATGGATGCTGCTCTTTAGTTTATATGTAATAATTAAACAAAGAGACTGGATAATGAGGATCTTCAATCTGATCTTTGGAAAATGCTTTAATCACAGTTGGCTATTAAAGACTTTCTATACTTGCAATATTTTTTTAAACATTCTGCAGAAAAGCAGTTTGTAAAAATCAAACAGTTCTTATTATTACATTATTTACATTTTCGTGTTCAATTAGTAGGCATACTACATGGGACTTTATTGCCTACTAAATGTGAGTTTAATGTGAATTTAGTGCCTATGTGAAATTTGAGATTAATCAAAATCTTGTTCTCAGATAGATGTGTGCCCCACAAAAACAGCACAATAACCATGGTAACATGCAACATGACAGGAAGTGTTTAATAATGTGACCTTATAGTCACCAGCATGCAAGGGCAGTTAATTGTCTTGGCAGAAGAATGAGGTCATGATAAAATAGGGCAATGCAATCAACCTTTATGAGCTCCTTAAAGCAGTACTTTCTTCAATTATATGTACAAAAATGGACAATGACAAACTACATTGATTTTTTTAATTTATAAAAAAAATACAAAATTAAATAAACATACATTTTCACATTTGCTTTCATAATTTTCTGATACATAAACAAAATTCACCAAATGTTTTTGGGTGTCTTTTTGTCTATACATTTTGTATTTTATAGTATATGTTGTTCATTTATAAGTCTAGCAATTTCCATAAATCTAAGCTTTGGTAAATGTCAAATGTCCAAAAGCATTAATTGACTAGATTTAACTGACAAGATTTGACAAGATAAAACAGAGATGTATTTTAAATTAAATGTTGTCATTCGGTAGCAGTGATAAATTGCTGTATTACTAAATATTTTGCGTTAATTTAATGTCTGTCTGTATGAATGTATCCAAGCAAAAATCGGGCTCATAAAGAAATACAAGTGTAAAACCAAAAGGCGTATTAAAAAATGGCGACAGTTAATTTACCCATTTTTAAACATTAGCTTAAGAAACCATCTTCCTTATAAGACACTTCTACCTTTTTGGACAAGTGCCCTTAGAGAGGGGGCCATTGAACATCGCACACACACACACACGTGTGTATATATACACACACACACACACACACACATATGCGCAGGCCCAGATTGTGTGACACACGTCCCCATTAACGTCATAGTGGCAGCCTTCTGCGTGGAAAATGACTCACTACAAACACAGCCATGCTGCATGGGCACACAAAATATTCATTGCCATTGCATAACGGTACAGAGCGCGCACATTCATATGCGCGCGCAAGTGTGTGTGTGTGTGTGTGTGTGCAGGCGCGATCGCACAGCATTAGCAAGGCAATGCAAAGGGGCTGTCATCATCATCACAGCATCTTGACATTGCAGCAAGGGAGAGAAAGAGAGATTGAAAGAGAGAGAATGTGTCCTTGAGATCGGTGAATGAAATCAGCTGCAGGATTCTCAAGCAGGCTCTTTAGAGTCGTGCGGTGGTGTTTGTGGCTGTTTTATCAATGCTGCTTCTAGCAGCATGCAGGAAGATAAGCCCTTCTCTCAAAGGCAGGCCATAACTCTTTAATGGCTTTTGAAAGACACCATCAGCGGGAATACGTCAATGAGCTAACTGCAGGCAAAGCCTCTGACGAACTCATTCAGAAATTATGTGGGTGTATGCAGTTATTTCTTTCAATAAAAAAAGATATATATA
>JAODUH010027231.1:0-14860 GCA_027564835.1 Typhlichthys subterraneus
GTAAAACGGTATATTTATGAACAGTCAGAAGACAGAAGCACCTGAAGAAACTGCCAAATATCCATGTATAATCCAAGCTGTGTCACAATGGTTAGTTCAGAGTATCTTTCAGACAGTAAAAATGTACTACAGAAGCTGCAGTAGGCAGTCAGACTCAAACGCAAAGTGACGTTTATTGTGACACGTTTTCTTTTTATAGTCCGGCATGACGTCCCCACGCTCGAGTTAACTCCACCCAGAAAATCGCCAGACAGACAGAAAGTGAAATACATATAGGGAATATTTTGTGATTCAAATAGAAGTTTATTTTCATAGTTTGTATGTATTTATATTAAGCCTCTACATCCTTTAATGTCATGCTAAGACTAAAATGACTGATTTCCCTTGACTATCCCTTTAATTGTGTACACGTTTTGCGTGTATTCAAGCTTTTACCGGCTGAGTGGAATGTAGACAGAATGTAAACTGCTCCACTATTGTCATGTTACATCAATAGTTTGTTGTGATTGGTTAAACCCATTTCATCAGCAGGTGAAAGTAAAAAAAAAACGACCATTCAGTCTGTACTGTAATTGCAGATAGTCCTGGACTAGGCCTGTACTACATCTAGTTAAATATCCAGTGGAGTGATTTTAAGCTTTAAGTAGCTTTATTGTTGTCTTCTCTATATATTTGCATAGAGAGGTCTTGCATGATTGGTGATATTTTGTTTAGAGATCAGCCAGGCATACAGGCAGGCAGCAATAACGACATTTGTTAACAAATGTCCTGAAAACCCACACCAGCAATGTGATAACAACCCAGACCTGGAGAGTGAACTTGAAAGAAATACAGTGAACCAGAGTGAATCAAAACTTAAACTTGAAACAAAACAAGCCTGCTTCCTAACATCTTAGCCACTTAGCCGTGTTGTATTTACGAAGAACTCATTTATAGGTCACTTGACTACATTAAGATTGTAACACAAATACGTGCCGTATGGCTGATGTCAGGTTCTGCATGTCAAGGATGTGGGAAATTAAACATTTAAACATTTAGCTGCACAGTGTCACAAATGTAATAAAAAAAAAACGTATGGGCTGTAAGAAAATAACTAAATAAATATCATACAAAATTGTTACTATAATTACTAAATGGTGTGATCTCAAGCACAATGCTTTTGTATTACATTGGCAAGTTTGGTTGATGAGCTGTAAATCAAAAGCTAACTCAATCAATGTTTGAGCAGCAAACGTTTCAGCTGCTTTTCTTTCTTTTTGCATGTGTTGCTTAGAGAAGGATGGACATTTGTTTGTTGAACGAAACAGGCAAATATAGGGTATAAACTCCCTCTTATAACAGATGTGCAACCTCAGTGAGATTTTGCAGGTTGTTCACACAATGAGAATTATTATTATTATAATAATTTTGCTTCTGAATATGGGGAAAATAAATAGTCTACAATCAGGAATGTTCCTGTATTCAAGAATATATTTCCCAAGCATTTGTCATATAGATTCACTCTTTGATTGTGTAATAGCTCTATTTCCACCCCAGCTCACTGGCCCTACGTGGATGGGTAGATAACTGTTTGAACAGGGGTGCCATAGGGAGCATTGTAAATGAGTGGCTGCCACTCCGCAACCAGGTGTGGATAGGGATTTCTAACCAAAATAACCACGTTTCTAAATACAGTCAATACAACACACTTTTAGCATTTGATTTGCCTCTAAACTTAACCCATACAGTATTTGTGTTAGTTAGTTCACAAAAGGAAAGAAAATGGTAAACACTTTTCATATCCAGAAGAAAATTCCCAAGTGTAACTTGTGTTGCCAGATTGGCAGCACTATATTTAGCATGGTTTCAGTCAAAGTAGTAATTTCCCAAAAGCGACCAGCGACAAAACTTTCAACTTGTATTTTCTGATCTTATTTTCTGACACTCTTAACACCTCTGCTCTTGCCAACAGCCAGATGCAAATGCAACACAAGCTTCAGCAAATCACATGCAGGCAAATTAGCATGCAAATCAGATGATGACATGATCTCGCAACTTCTAGCCAATAGCTGTTCTCGTGGCAAAGTTGGTAAGGGAGCGTATACAGTATCTTTGGCACATCATCTCTGTCGCTTTCAGCTTTCACCTGAAAAGAGTGTAATGGACTGGATTCAAATAGACAAGTGACCTATCTAGCAGCACAGGAGTTATTCAGGGTGAACGAAGGGGTGGGGGCGTTGCCAGAGGCACATCGATTAGACAAAGATGGGTGGGAGAGGGTGAAGTCCCAGGTTTGACGTGCAAGGGACAAGCCTCTGGGCTAAGCAGGTCTTGTGTGTGTGTGTGTGTGCGTGTGTGTGTGTCTTGGGATGGGTCCCCGTTGACCCGGTGGTCTCCTGAGCTGTCAGGACCATTTAGCCTGTGTCGGCTGCCAGCTCTCCCCATCGGCACTCGACATATTTGGATGGGACGTAGAGGGGCTCACACTGTCTCCACTGAGACATCGCTCATGCAGCAGCCAAGAAAGAGTATAGAGCAGGCTGCGATCCCTGCACTGACAGTATTTTGTAACGACACCACTGCTAAATATATCATATGTATAAAGACAATATCTATAAAAGGCAAACAACAGCAAGCAAGACAGGAGACATTAAACATCAGCAGGGTATGTTGCCCTTTGCACTAATAAACCAATGGTAAGGATTGTATTCATTTTACAGGATAGTTTGCTACTTGACATGGAATACAGATCAATGACTGTGCTGATTAGGAACCATTTATTCTGAACAAACCATTCTAAAATGAAAATAGGCACATCTACATATACATTCAAAATATTATTGCTCGATCAGTGTAAAGAGCAGCACATCCAGTTAATGTTTCCTGTGTTGTCTGTTGTCTGCACTTTATGAGAATAACACTGAAATGAATAGGAAATGTTTTACGATAATGACAGAGAATCAATCAAATGTAGATTCAATCAAAGTTTGGTCTTACACAATTCTTACTGCAACTTGGTCTTCTTGATAACCCAGACGGCTTGGTTAGAAACAACTAAAGTTGGGTTAGAGTGAGAGATATTATGAAAGTAAAGAAGGGGGGTGAATAATAATTACATTTGGGGGAAATGAGGAGCGAGTGGAAAAGAGGAAACATTTCACTATAATATGACTACCAGTGAAACAACCCTATTTTAAGCTACAGACGTCTTTGCTTGAAGTAGTTCTCCGTAAGCCCCAAGCGCTGCGCAAAAAGCCAGTGGAACCCTAGAAAGCCTTCTTTGAGAGTGCCTAGGAGGAAATACAAGGCATAATCTACTTTCTCTCCCCTCAGCTTCCTCGCACCCAAAGCATAACAAAGAGCCTGAGAACACTGTTTGTGATGCTAATTCCATGGAGTAAATATGCACCGGAATTCATACGCTTTTATAGGAAAGAAAGGAAGAAAATAGATAGCGCTTTACAGTTCTACATGGAGGGACCCTGTATACCCACATGGGACATGGGAATGGGAAGACATGGGAAATTGGTACATATTGGTGGTGAGACAGGAGTATAGACAACACCTGTGTTACTATGGTACCGGGGAAGACAGTGTTAGCCTAACTAGCTAATCTTGGGATGGTCAGGCGGTTCTCATATGTCGCAGGACCATCAGGGCCCAAGTATTGTAGGCCTTATTCATTTGACAAATGGCTTTCTGATGAAAGTTTTTTCCTTTGGTGGTCTATTTCTATATTTCTCCCAGTTACAGCCCCCTATACTGTGCCAGTCCATGGAAAAAGGCATTCTCTATTGAGGATGCGGGTGAACCAGAACCTTTTTAGAAATTCAACATCTGGCTTTTTGGGGTCATGATGAGAGAGAGAAATAACAATGGCTCACTACAGTATATGATGACATGCTAGTGAAGCACTTGGAGCCGTCTACTGTGTGTTTACTGAGATGTTAGAAACAACTCAGCTTGTCAACTAGGTTGACGAGCAAGGCATTTTCATTTTACATTTTGGATGGTGGGATGCAGAGTAATTGTTTCATTTTGTAGAGACAGAAATGTCAGAGCTCATCTTCACAAAAAAGCTTAATTGTACCACTTTGGACCGCTCTTGGTCTCTATTTAACCCAATCAAACACAGTATGAATACATTCTCTTTAGCCTATACTAAAATTGCATCATGTCCTCTCCAATTTCACACCAAATACAATGAGTGCACACATTAGTTTACTACCCTGTTACACTAACATTTAGTGTACATAAACTCTTACTATACACCATGGATATATTAAAAGAACTGATAAAGGTGTGTGGCCATTCATTTCAATCAACCTGCTCAGCCAGTTCAAACAATGGACAATGCTTCTACTGAGTATTTCCAGATCAGCACAGATTATGTGCATTACTTCTGTTGCTGCTGTGCATCGGGAAATTCATGCCACACTAAACAACCAGCTTTTCTGGGCTCTAGGTGAAAATCTACCTGGCTGACATCACATGTCATACTGTAAGGGTTTTGAACTTCCACATACAATAAATGTGTATACAAGCTTTTATAACAACCATCAATGGCAAATACTGTCAATAGGTATTGTAAATTTAATTTTAACAGCAGGAATCTGGTAGCTGGGTTGTTCATAGGTCACTATATATATATATATATATATATATATATATATATATATATATTACTATACCAATACTTCCAAACGTGTGTTCCTGTGTATCTGCAATGGTTCGCCGGCTGAAAGAAATTAATCACAAACAGTTAAAGCATCAAACACTTTCCAGTTGATGTGCATGAGCGAATATACGCACATGAATGTCACTTTTGTAGGCATACATCTACACCAGATGTGGTTAGTACGCACAATGAACAATGGACACTCACACGTGTCAAAACAACAGTTTCTAGTTAGCTGATACATATACTATGCAACCTTTGGCACATATGTGCCAAAGGTTGCATAGTTGTAGGATTAATGTATTATTAATATTGTGCCATAGCATATTGGCCAGTGACCTCACCATATCCCACAGATTTCAACATGAAAGGAAACAAACTGGAAACATTAAGATTGAAAGTGTCCGGTTAAATTAAAGGTACACATGCCTTTATTTGTGTCTGTAGTTGGAATCATAATTATAAAAACATTGTTGTGTCTACTGCTTGCCTTTCCATTCCCATGTAAATATAACCATGTGGTTTGGTTTGGACATTTTGAGGAGTGTACCTGAAATGTAATGATCAACCCGTATTGTTAGAAGTGGTCAGAACAGTCTAGTGATTCGGGTGGTTGACTCAACTGGAAGGTTGTAGGTTCAAATCCTAACAAACCCAGCCTACCTACTGTAACAATATGACTTTTTAGGTAGGTAGGGCCTTATTTAAATGTATCAATTGAAGTCACTGGACAAAAATGTCTGCCACTCGTCTAAGTGTAAATGTATACATGCAGAACATGAACACATTGCATATAATGTAAGCATCCTATATTGTGGTTGTGAGTTTTAATCCTATCTAAATGCTATCACGCCACATGGAAGTGACTCAGGTGCGTGTTGGAAGACAGGCCTCAAGAAGGAAGACAAATGCATGTGAACAGGAACACGTGACAGAGGAGACAAATGGGACTCACATCCACTTTGAATGGCGCATATCTAGGATGACAGACTGCGGGCCACGCAGGGGTGACGGCACCATCCATCAACGTGGGAGGAGGAGACGATAGGAATGTGTGGAAGGCAACGCAGAGGGGGGGCTCACAATAACACGTGGCTGAGTAGCATGAGAGAGATGGGCGGTGGGACAGAGAAGAGGGGGAAAGATGAAAGAGCTGGTGCCAGAAAAAGAGAGAAGCAAGCTAAGATTGGGTAGCGGGGAGGTGGGGTGGGGGGTGGCAGAGGTGATCGGAGAGGAGAGAACAAACTAGAAGAGAGGGAGAGAGGTCGGAAAATGGAGGAGAAGAAAGCGAAGCAGAGCTACACAGGCGAGAAGATTAAAGAGGCTTCCACAGAGCCTCGGCCCCATTAATGTTTAACAAATTGCTGGAGCGCGAAAAAGATCATCTCACCCGCTCCATTGCAGGGGCCACACAAAGCAACGTGGTGAGAAGACACCGTGTATGAAATATTTACAATAGGCAATCATTTGTTTATATCCGTGACACGAGCTATTGTGATTAATGTATTATTCATATGGCATCGTTTATTTCTGCCAATGCTGAGGGGAATCGGATGCCAGTTCACACGACGCTGACAGACATAATTGGCACCGTGATCCTTTGTGATGCGATGAGTTTGGCGAGCAGGGTTTTACTGCAATTTCTCATTTTAAATGTACAGTTTCTACACTTTAGAGGTACACTTTCATGTTGACTCACTATTATACTATTTTTGAATTCAGCACTACTAAAAAACTAATGCCATTGTTTCATAGGTCAATGAAAATGTATGAGGCAGCTTGTTGAATCTGTCATTATTTTCTTTACAAAATCTCATTATACTTCTCGAGTAAAGTCTCTCTCTCTCTCTCTCCCTTCTGTTCACATTTTCTTACATTAATGCCATCTCTGTAGCTGTCCCTCCATGCCTCTATACATACTCTCTCTCATACCCTGCGCATCTTTTTGCTGTATTTGTTCATTCATCAAAATGTCAATTTATTAAAATGAAATAGTCAATTTCAGATAGTATGAATTTCTGCCATTTTATAGGTTAAAGTTACTGCCTAAGGACATTGTCATTTGACTTTTTGAATGAATGTATGTAGTATGAATGTATTTGAATGAATGTATAAGTGATGCGTAAACAATTAATCAGAGTTATGCTATAGAGAAAGCTCGACATTACCATATTTTCTATGGAAAGCTACAATATAAACTGTGAAACTATTTTAAATAGCCATAGAGTTAGTTTGCTATATAGAAACATATTCATAATCTGTTTAGTGAAATTGTAATTTATTTTCTAGACTAGATACTAAATTTGCAATTGGGAAAAAGAAGACCAAAGCTTCCTCATCCTGGAAAATCAATAAAGAATTAAATGTTTTGCTAATTTTTCCTTCCAAAACTGATCATTTGGTCTCGAGTGGCACACATCAACCTATAGAGTATCTTGTTATTAGCGAAGTATAACTATGATGCTTATATCCATTACACTTATTTAAAAGCATCTTAACAACACTTCATTTGTTATGTCTGCTGCCCATATGGCTTTAATGGCTCTAAAGTTAATTAAAGATGGTAGCCAGGTAATCTTCTACCACTGCTTTGCTGTAAGTAAGTTTGAAGCTCACCCACAGCAGGCCTTTCTCTGCTTGCACGGATGTACTTAGTATTGATTCCACTTGCAGTATGTACAGAGGGCCCTTGTGAATCAAAGACCTTGTCCTGGCCAGTTAAACCAGGCCAAGCTAATCGTGTTTGGCAGTGTAACACCAATTTGCACCGATCATATACAGTGATATGCGAATATGAGTTATCAGGCTAAAAGCATCCAGGCACGTGATTAATGACCCACTTTGCAATCTGTACCTGTGGGTTAATCCGAGATCAATGCCTATATATCTGGCCAAGTGATGAGCTGAAAGACATTATTTGGATTCCAGATAGGTTTCATTTTATGATTGCTGGAATCTGAGAAAAAACAGCGAGACTACGTTGTGTAGTGATCTTTCTTACAGGTTGTGTTCACACACACAGGACTAAAAGCATGCAGTGTGAGAGGAGATGCTGCAGAAAGGTTTAAAAGATGAGGATGTGAATGCAACCTTATCAATAAACATGGTGACCGACATCGTAGGTCTATGTTTTTAAATTATCTCAGACCATACATGCATTTGTTTCTAGGATAGCCCTTAATGGCCGTAATTATCTAAATGTGTTGTTTTAATTTTTCTTCTATTAATCTCTGTGGAGAGGTTACTTTGGAAGAACCTGGGAAATCATCAAATGAAAAGGACAACCTGGGCTTTAATGCACCATACAGGGCATAATTACATCTTAATCCCATTGTCGTGAGGGACAGTAGATGGGCTCTCATCCCAGAAAATATCTACAAAGTAGATTCATCCATGACTTTTCTCTTGCTAAAACACAAAATACACATTTTCTTTATAGATAGCTGGTTTTAGAGTGAAAACATCGACATTGCTAATTCCAAAAACAACTAGAAATACTTGGTTTTCATGGAATTATTCCTTTAATATTTACTATGACATTCAAGTAGTAGCCTATAATGCATTTTCAGGGACTCATCCATAAATAGCTTCCGCAATGATGTGATAATGACAATATATTCACTTATTTGAACCATTGACTATGATGTTGCTCTACTTCCAAACCAGTGATCAAATCTTTTTTAATTGAGAGCAACCCCCACCTTCCTTTTCCCCTTGTTGTCATGTCGACTTCATCTCCCTCCCTCTCTCCCGACGTGCAGTCAACGTCTTGACAAACGCCCACACTTTTCTTGTGCTGCGATTCACAAGGCTGACACCAGCTACTAATTTTTCCCATCGATTCCCCATGCATATTCACTGCTCCAACACTTTGACTCTATAGAGCTCTCCGGCTTTGGCAAGCCTATTTCACAATGCCACACGCTCACCTCCATGATAAAGGAAATCAATAGTCTGATGTAGTGGGGAGAAAAGTAAAACATTAGCTCTTTTTGGCCTTAATGGAAGCAGATAGCGGGGGCTGTCGAATTGACAGGCGGTATTGTTGCAGCTTTATGAGACCCAGCCAAATCTACTTCCAAACCAGACAAGTAAACACACTGTTTTCACTAGAGCTGACAGATACCAGCTATGCACATTTTCACATGCGCTTGGGCGTTTGCACACGCACACACACACAGACAAAATTGTTAGGGGATTTGTAAAAACACACTATCTATCTATATCTTTCTCTCAAACACACAACTAAAAATCACTCACACACACACTCACAAATGGATGGAAACTTAGACCAACAGTACAAGCGGAAACAGGCGTATACTGTACATGCACACACACACACACACACACACGCACACACACACAAGCTCATGAATGATTTATGAGAGAAGGAATTACCGCTCGCCTCATTCTCAGCCCAGACACTCACACACACGTGCACACGCACGCACGCACACATGGGCCCAGAGCCACATGTTAGACAGACACATTATACCCGCAATCAACGCACACCATCAGAGATGCGCGGGCTCCACACGCACAACCTCATTCTCACAGCGGCCTCTCGTGCTTCATTTTATTTCCCCATAATTAAAGCAGAGCTCGTGCACAGTTCTCTGCACATGCACACACTTTTAAGTGCTTTTCTCCTTCTCCACAACTTGCTGTTGAGAGATAGCGACAGAGTTTCAACAGCTCCATTGCTTATTAGCTTGGGCCATGTTTTACAGCGTTGCATCAGGTCCTAATTACACTCCCATGCACTGCAACCATATGACGAAACTTGCAGTTGGTGAAGCTATTAAATAACGACACAGCCTCTGATTTTACCCTATCTGCCTCTCGTAGGGAACAGCCATGCATGTTGTGGTGCTTGTGTTTTAAGTTTCTGTTTACATGTAGAGGTGATTACATTAACTGGGGGTGGTGTTTGTTTTTTTATGGCAACCATAATGGTAATGAAGATTAAACTCAAATGTAGGCCACCACCCAATTTCTTTTTAAGGTGCCTTTATGGTCCGTCTTGTTATTGTACGCTTCTCTTCAGTAACTGTATTATTTCTTCATGTCCCTTAACATCTATTTTCTCTGTCTTACTGCAATATGATGATAGCAGTTGTATTTACAGCTGTGGACCTAAACCCTAGTCTTGGGGAGCCACTGGCTACATTTTCATGCACATACAATTATGGTTTTTACCCTTTTTTCTACCAAGATGTTTACATGTCTGATTGAAATTAATATTCCACTAACATGTTAGTTTACATGCAGCTGAATATATATATATGTCCTAAATATAAGCCCTCTAAATAACTTACTCGCCCAACAGAGGTATTTCCATACTTTTCAAAGTTCATTAATGTTATAATATAGGGAAAATGGAACGGCTGAAGCCGATTGTGCTATTTTGCGTAGTTGTCCTGCATGATGTAGATGTCTCCCTGCTCCAACACACCTGATTGTAATGAATAGGTTGTTATCAGGCTTCTGTAGATATTGATAACTAACCATTCATTAGACTCAGGTGTGTTGGAGGTGCATTATGTAAATGGTTCCTTCAACTACAATGCAATGTAAAGTATATCTGCTGGTATTTTATAAAAAATTATGCTAACATATAGTAAAACCTGTTCTTTATGTAACTGATAGCAAAATAGCCTTTGTCGCTAATGTTATTGAGTATTCTTTTACATTTAGCACTGTGCACCTGGAATGCTTTAAGGTCGGAAAACCGAAATTTCAACTGGGAAATATCCGACCACCTTGTCTGGAAATCAGCATAAAACAGGACCAGGGTGTAGGACCACTGGTATAGTTTATCTATGTATATCAGGGCATAAACAGCACAATTTGTCACAGACACATTTTGAGAATTGAACTAACGTGTGCAAAAAGATGGGGTCCAGAATGTCCACTCTGTGTAGTATGAGCGGTATTGCAGACCAACCTAAAGCTAAAGCCTGTAAGAATTCTCTCAAACAGCAGACATAAACACTATCCGCAGGTGAAGAATATTTTAGAATTTATTTGAAGGGTGTAGGCTGAATAATTTTTGTATGTTCTTATCAAAGGATAAATAGCAGTGAAACACATTGAATTAAACAATACTTTTGTGATTTTATTTTTAACATGGCTTGTATGTCTAAAATCACTTCAATACATATTCTTGGTGTCAGTATGTTGACCCAGTTACTTATCCCTAACCATATAGTATATAATATAAAGTAAGTGGAACACATGCTAGATATATTCGATAACAAGCATATGAAATGTGCTAACAACATGACTGTCTGTGTTGCTCTGTGAGCCAAAGTCATGTTGTCTAGTTATGTCTAGAGGAGACATTTTGAAAATGCTCCAATCTCATAAACTGATCAGGAAGCTTGCAGAAAAGCTGTTTATTATGGTGATAGGCTGCAAAATAAAATGGCCTCCATACCACAAGGCAGCGGTACACACACACACACACACACACACACACACATACTGTACATGACAGTGCTATCTGGGTTCACACGATGTTTCCCTGTGCTCCTTAAGGCCATTGTCAACAAAACTAAGGTTGCTAATGAGACTTGGCTTCCAGGATATATTTGGCCTGCTAATGCGTCACATATGGGGGCGAAAACGGAAAACCCGTGCCTGCTCTCCTAAGCACGCCTGGAGGTATATGTTGCCTCTGACATTCAGACAGAAGCACTGAGACGTCATGTCGTGAGGCGAAAACTCACTTGAGATCAGCCGCGGCCCCACTCCCCTCCACCCTTTACAATAACAGAAAACACACGCACCTTGTCTGTGACTAGGTTGTTTTACTCTGCTCAAAGATGTGTCCACTTTATATTAGGTGTAACCAGGGGGCAGGGTCTGACTCTAGGCTTGAAGCAGCCATGACGTGTGCCGACGGGTGTTACTATAGCCTATAGGGTCAACTGCAATACACACCCCATTCATAAATAAATTAGCGGTTTAACTGCTCTGCACATTTTTATCAGGTGCCGTTAGGGCTGGGTGATATGGACCAAAAATAATATCCCGATATATTTAAGTTGAATACACAATATATCGGTATTTTCTAAAAAGTGGGCTAAATGTTATAACCTGACAAGCCAGAGGAATTGTTGTCACAAATCCATCTGGAGTGCCGTATATTAAAACAGTTTGTGAATGGCTGTACTTTCAAAGAAATACTTGGCAGTTGATTGGTTGTTTTCGCTGTCGGCACACCTAAACCAAGCCCATATAGCTATATACACAACGCTGACTGATAAAAATATATATTCAAAAATGCAAATGGTTTCCTGAGGCTTTTCAGACTGATTCTCACAGCGAAATTAAACTGACGCTCGCGAGATCAGGATGGTCTTGCAAGTCTATAAATGTTCAGGCCTTCATCAATGCCAAATGTGAGATGTCACGCACATATATTTTTATAAAAATAAAACAATTACAGGTTTTACTCTTTTGTACACATACACATTTGTGCAAATAAAATGTAACAGAACAAAATAATGGTGTTCCTGTAATGATGTCATTTAAACTATCATTGAATGTAAATGACAATGTCAATAAAGCCAGTTTGGACGATTGTTTGTTATGACGTAATAATCATGCAACATAGTTCAACACTCGTGCATTTCTCTTGCACGAGCAACAAGTTCCGTATTTGCGAACATCAATCCTACTTTTATTTTAAATGCTAAATATTACATGCCTACGATTATAATAGTACAGTCCATAACAAAAACAAAAATTTCTGTTATTTTATGTTGTACTACGGCGCTTATGTGCATGTGTCAAAAGAGCTACTTAGCCAATATAGCGAAAACCCTTAATTAGAAAATCGCGCCTCACTGAGCAAATACGTGGTAAGATCGAGCCGCCATTTTCTTCACTGTGTCTATCTAATAATAAGCCTATGGGTGTAACAGTACAAACTTAATCAATGCTGCTGTAAGCAGTAACTAAAATGGCAGTCTATAGACACATATACATGGTGTAGATGCAGATGAACCAATGCTAACCATATGGATGGCATAGGATGACATAAACTGACCACAGTATGTAGTTAACCTAAATCCATTTTGATCTGCATCTCGTGAGAGTGTATCGCAAGGTAAAGTATACATTTGTCATGGCTTGTTGAAGGTACATTCTTCTGTGCTACAACCTCAGTGTTCTGCCTAGGGGAAAAGTTAGGTATTGGGTACAGGTAAAGATGAGTATGAGCAATTCAGCACTCAGGCACTTCTATACAAAAAACTAGGAGTGGCCGTTTTATGTGATATTTGATATTATGGTTGATGTCACATAAAAAATATGAAATGCATTAACTGTAGCTACATGCTACAAGCAAATATAGCATGTGTTTATAGAGGCAATATAGGGTTAATGAATCCTTATCGGAGCAACATTTATAAAATGTTCTATAGTTGAAAGAAACAAAGTGTATGTGAATGGATTTTATGAAGATTACATACAGTTAGCTCCATAGACATTATGTTATACTAACAATGATGTCAGACATCCCAACTGATAAATTGTCAATTCTATCAGTGGTGGACAGTTACAGTTAGTGGACTGACGAAGACATCGCAATAAGGGGGGGTGTAGTGGACGGACGGACAACGATGCCTCATGGACATTAGTTCCAGCAGGCTGGGATTCCCTCTAAACAACCCACAGATGTTTGACTTGAAAATAATGTAAAGTGTTTTTAAATAGCTTTAACACAGTCCATCATGGTATTAACCCTCCCTGGGCAAAATGTAAGGCCATTTGGTGAAGAAATCGCTGTGAATGTGAGAGCAGATCAAATGCAAACTGCTGCTGCCTTGTTGTGGTGAGACCTTTGAGTCTAGCTTCCTTTCAGGGCAAATGTGAAACATAATGCATGTGAAACTACACATACTGTAGTCTCGATGTGTGTGTTTGTGAGTACTCATGTGCAGGCTAGGAACATACACAAAAATCCCACAGGAGCACCATTCGTCAGAAATTACCCATAAAGCCAGAGTAAGAAAAATAAATCTCTCTACATTTATATATTTTTTATTTATTATTATTATTATTATTTTTATATATAAGGGTCTGGTGGCACTACAGCTATACATTGGAACTATGAGCATAGTGGTGGATAAGTAAAGATAGAAAAAATCCTCTTCATTATTACATCGCACAGGGTAAAGTCATTCACCCAGATTATGCAAATATTATTGAATAAAACAAGAGGTGTGCTCTGGAAAGCCATTTCTCAGATGCATTAGCAGCATTAAGGATTGTGCATGCTTCCATCAGACAGTGGCCAATGTGGCCTGTGCATTCTGCTTATCGTTTCAGAGAGGCTCATCAGCTTACAGTGGAAAGGAAAACTACTGCCAAGACCTTAGCTTCTAATAGATGACGTTATATCGAATTCATGTGGGCTTTTGTGTGTGTGCTTAAAACATGTGCCGGCCCAAGTGTGTATGGCCGTGTGTGCACTAAGATGCACATGCATGAGGATAAATGTGTGTCTACATATTAGTGTGTGTGTTTGCTGTGTGTAATTGTGTATGGATATAACTGTCCCTGTGGGCTGCTGGTCTGTGTGTGTGTGCGTGTGTGTGCGTGTGTTTGCGTGTGCATGTGTGTGTGCCAGCAAGACTGAAATGCTGATGGAAACACATTAGGGTATCTTTTAACAGCAGCGAGAAAATATTCCACATTTTCGAAATGGAAAACAGATGAGGCCTTGTAAGAAATAAATATTCTGGGCGGACGAGAGCTCATTGGCAGTTGATCACAAGGTGCACGTGATCATCTGAAATATGATGCATCACTGTGTGTGTGTGTGTGAGGTGTCTTTTCCGCTCTAAAAGTTAAACTGTTTAGTTTTCTCTGCATTGTTCTGGGTTGTTTCATAAAGACAATGTTTCATCAACAGGCAGGCAAATACAAACATGACACAGACCCATGGAGACTGAGGGATGTTTAGAGAAAGATGTGAGCCTGTAGAAGAGGAGCAGAGGAGCACAGGCACCCCAGAACATAGGTGTGGGGGTGGCATGCATTTGGAGAGAACAATGGTTTATTGTAACAATGGTTTCAAATGCAGGGGAAATTCCAGACACAAATCACAAGTATAACTTTTAAATAGTGTTATACAAGCTGCTGTGAGGCTAATGGTACAGTATTGTTTGGTAAACCGCTGGGCTGTTTTAA
>JAODUH010027242.1:6623-20848 GCA_027564835.1 Typhlichthys subterraneus
CGGGGCCACCCCCCCGCACCCTGAGCACCCTGACGCAGCCGTCCCTGCCTGTGCTGTACAGCGTTCCCCGGTGCTCGCACAGAAACGTCACGCCCTGCTTCCCGTGCACGCCGAATAGACAGCTGATTGGCTGCAGGCCTCCTGCTCCTCCGTCACCCCCCTCCCCCTCCTGGAACAGCAGCAGTGAGCCCCGGCGGTCCCCGCACGCCCACAGCGCCCCCGGTGGCCTGGAGGGGGGCAGCACCGCGGCGGTCAGCCATCGCTTGGCGGCGGGCGGTAGCAGAAAGGGGGTCAGGGACTCCGCCCGCAGTGCCCCCTCCCCCTCCACCAGCCAGCGGTGCACCAGCCCCCCCGCCCCCGACGCCAGCAGCACCGCCCCACTACCCCTCCCCCCCACCCAGGCCAGGCTGTGGATCTTCCCCGCCCCCCCCCGCAGCAGCAGGCCGGCCCGGGGCTCGGCAAGCGTGAACACCTGCACCCCGCCACCCAGGTTGCCCACGGCAACCAAATGGGACTCCCCGCCCCACCTCTGCTCTTCCTTCCCGCTGCCGACGCTCATCGTTTCCATGACGCAGTAGCCCCGGAACTCCGGCGGGCCCTGCCACACCGGCTTCCACCGCCCTCCATCGTCGTCGTCGTGGCGATACACCCCGCCCTGGTCGGTGCACACCACCAGCGTCCACCCCCGCCCCTCCCCCATCTGCCCCACGGCGCGCACCACCTTCGCCGCCCCCTCCCCCGAGAAGCCCAGGTCTGCGGGGGTCCGCGTGGCTCTGCCCTCATCCTCCCCCCCCACCTTCCACAGCCTCACCCCTCCGTCCGCGCCCCCCGTGGCCACCCATCTCTGCCCCCCCTCCCCCCCGCTGACCGCCAGGGCGCGCACCCCCCCGGCACGGTGCCCCCTCAGCGTGCGCTCCACCACTGCCCCTCCCCTCCAGTCCCACACCAGGCAGCACCCGTCCTCCCCGGCGCTGTAGGCCCGGCAGGAGCTCAGGCGCACTCGGAACACCCTGGCCTGGTGGCCGTACAGGACCCTCAGGCAGGCCCCACCCCCAGACATGACCCCGCCTCCGCCCTGGGACCCCCCCAGGGCCCACAGCCTCACGCTGCGGTCGTCGGAGGCAGTCGCCAGCAGCCCCTCCTCCTCCAGGTAGCAGATGCTGAAGATGACCCCACTGTGCCCCCGTAGACGCAGCTCCACGGGGGCCCCCCCTCCTCCACCTCCTCCTTTCTCGGGCCTCCACAGCACCAGCTGGTGGAACACGGTGCCCCCCACCAGCACAGAGCCCCCCCAGCCCCCTCCAGGCCCCCCCAGCAGCAGGGCGGAGTACAGCAGGCAGCCCTCGGTGCAGGCGCTCTGGGCCAGGGCCGCGCCCGACCGCGCGTCCAGCAGCAGCGCCCGGTTGTGGGCGAGGGCCACGGCCAGGAGCGGGGGCCCCTCACCCTGGAGCCAGCTCACGTCCAGGGCCCAGTCCTGCAGCTCCACCAGGGGGCCCAGGGCCTCCAGGTGCACAGAGCTGTGGTCCCCACGGTGGAGGTCCTCACGGTGGAGGTCCTCATGGTGGAGAATCTCATGGTGGAGAACCTCACGGTGGAGGACCTCACGGTGGAGGTCCTCACGGTGGAGGTCCTCATGGTGGAGAACCTCACGGTGGAGGTCTGTGACGAGCCTCACCAGCCTCACTGCCTTGCCCCCAAACAGCGCTATGACATCACCGCTGGGCTCAGGGGGGATGCATCCTGGAGAAATGTTTTTTTGCCATTACCTCTCCAAATACACAGAAACACATTTAACAACGATAATTAAAAACACAACAAATAATATAATAATAGTAAAACAAATAATACTAACATACAATACTAATAATATGTTCACAAATTAAGAAAATAAAGAATTATGAAAGATCAAAGACCATACACACACACACACACAGGTACCATTTCTCTCCTGTGGGGGCGCTGTTGCAGATTGGCGTGGTGAGCCGGGGCTGTGCAGTCTGGGTGTGATTCCATGGATACGGTGGTGCTGGAAGACGCTCAGCGAGGCGCAGGCTTCAGAGGGAGCGTGGAGGCTGTAGACCTTCAAGAAAGGGCCCTCGCCTGCAGGGCAGCAGAAGCAATAGCACGTGTATCTGCATGGGCGGTGATATCAACATTATAGCGATCCACTAGGTCAAGGTTATAAAGTGGGGGCCGCCAGGCTTAGGGTTAGCAACAACAAAAACTGTTACATTTTTATTTTAACATTTTATTTATAATTTTTATAAGCTTTTATTCTAGAAAAGCATTTATTATAAAACAGAATTCAGAAAAATATAAATCATATCTATTTTACCATGCCCCTTTCTAATTGCCTGACACGAAAACTATGATTAATCACAAACTGTCAGTATTGATCTGGTAACTGCATGCGCTCATGTTGTTAAACTCAACTGAAACATTGCATATATACTTTAGAAAAGAAAACAGTCATGTTGAATCCAATGGAATTATCAAATATTTTAAATATCAAATAAACTTTTATTACATTAAATAAAAGTAAAGAAATGGGAAAAGGTTTTAAAAACATCCGCAAAAGGGGTCCCCGACCAGAAGCTAATTCTATTTGGGGGTCCTTGGCGTGGAAAAGTTTGGGAACCCCTGCCCTTTAGTTTGTGAATGACGTAGACTATTCATCATATAGTTACTGTTTAGTTTGTGAATGACGTAGACTATTCATCATATAGTTACTTTTCAATATGGCGGAGGTGTTTTGTTTTGTTCGATGTATAACCATCATTCTCAAGAATCCATGACTCTACATTTAAGGCCAGGAGGATCGATCAACTTAATTCAACTCTTTAGTGACATTATGTAGGCAACGTACTGTACCTGCTAGCAGATACTGCTCTCTAAGGAACTCCAAAGCAGTGATAGGAGCTACCAGGACTGACGTATCCAACTCCATTGAAACCAGTGGAGAGGACAGCTCCTGTGCGAAGACATCTGGGACATGAAATAGACAGAGGCAGTCATGTGAATTTAAACGCAGGGGAAAACTCTCAAACAATTCACCACTGTGTGTATCACTTTAAACATGGGAATACTAGCCTAATGTTATTTGGGTTAGAATAACTATATTGCTTTTTCTGGTCTTAGCCGAGCCAACAGATCCCAAATAAAACGTAGTTCAATGTTTACTCACACAAAACTACGAAATACAGAACTGTATCTTAAATCGTGAGCTCATTCTCGGTCACGTCCCAAACCATGCCGCCAATGTAAATAGCAGCCATGTTTCTTCGTTTTCCTTCCGGGTAGCGAGACAACCAATCACAGCACGATACATTACTGCCCGCCAGAAATAAGACGGGCGCTCATTGGATAAAAAAGCTCATGTTGTTTTGTTATAAAATGACGTAATGTGCCAACAGTCCGGCCACACTGCGGGATAGATGTTTCTTTAGTTTAAACAAAGGTAACATTTCGGTGGGGATACAATGTTCGCAAAACACCTGGGGCAACAGAACGCTAACTTTGCAGCTATGCCCGGCAAATGTAAATTCTGACCAAGGTTATTTACAGGGACTGGCTTGTTAAAGACTCAGGATATCCACCTGGCCCGGTGCAAGGCGTGCTGCAACGCAATTCAACTGCAGACCATGGGCGCAGCCGCGCTGCCCAGCCACGCAGCCGGGGCTGGGCACAACGCGTCGGTCAGCAAGCTAGTGGAAGGCAGCGCTCGGCAGTCCGCATCTATAACAACAGCGCGAACAAACGTGTTTTGGGGTTGCATGCGATAATGTCAGCAGTAAATATTATGGTATTGTCTCATTCCAGAGCTGGCATTGCGTCTGCGTTTGCCAGAACAGAAGTAGGCTATAATAATAACAACCCGTGTATAGTCTAACTTGAGTAGCTCTAAGTAAAGTGCATTTGAGTGTTTTCTGTCAGTATAATACAGTTATGTGATAATAATCATCTTTCACACATTCTGAATGAAAGTAGCCATCACCTTCGAGTGTGGACATTTTCTACGAATAGCGAAGAGACTGTAGCCTAATAGTCCATGTCGATACTCAAATAATATATAATTGAATTGGCACAGGTCCTCGATTAAGTCTAAATTGGAAATACCTTTTGCATTTCTGATGCTGCATCCTTTTTGACCCTCTCTGCCTCCCGTCTACGGGGGCAGGCTCTATCCTTTCTTTTATAGGCCAGCTGTATCACGTGTGGTAAAAATGCCTGAGCGACTGAAGCGATCGAAAGCGTGGAACCACTTCAGCAAGATCACCGACGCTTCCTCACAATGCAACCTTTGCAAAAAAACCATCGCGAACAAGGGCGGCACGACTACGAACCTGCTGAAACACTTGTCTGCCAAACACGGCATTACGCACGTCTCGAAATGCGCCTATACTCATAGTGTGCCGTCGACTGGCGTTACTGAGACCGAACCCCCTCCAGATATAGGCGTCGGGACCTCAGCAGGTAAACTACAGCACCAGCCTTGCGTTAGGTCGTAGTTTTGTGTGGTGTTTGTTCTTTGTACTAGTAGCTGTAACTGTTATATGTGTATCTGTAGGCTGCTAGACGCTGTTGTCCGAGTGTGTGTACTGGTGTCGTAACTTGAAGCCAGGCTGCCGTACCCCGCTGAGGCAGTAGGGACACCACTCGTTTTGTTATCGGATCAGATTAAAACTCTATTTTCTCCCGATCAGGTAACATACTGATGATAAATGTCGGTGAGCATCTGAATGGAGGCAGCGGTATTAAACGGGTAAAAACTATGCCATTATTACAATAGCTATGCCAAACGTATTGATACTACGCACAAGCAGCTCTATAACTGTTAGTGGATTCTATTTATGACCAGGAAAGAAGTACAAATGAGTACTTTTATTCTGTGTTTCTCAGGATGAGGACGACAAAGGCCAGGTTGCCTTTTGCCTCCAGCTTGACTCATTTGATCACGTCACAGGAAATGAGCATGTGGGACTACACCACGGTGTCGTAGGAAACACAGATACCCACAATGCAACATTCCAAGAGGTCTTGTATCCTCCAATGACCAATATCCCACCAGCAGGTAACTTGTCTTTTATTAAACGCTTTATTAACTTGAGTCTCTCTACCTAATGTCTTCCTTCAATGGAGAGGAACCACCTGTTTTGTTAGAACCAACTCTTAAAAGGTTTAAACTCTATTTGTATTTAGATTATTGTTTTTTTGTTTTAACCCCCATAACATGTTACTTATATATAAGTGATACAGAAGGTATCCAAACATGATGGTTCCTGCACATCACCTTCGAACCACAGAAAGGGAATGCTCCTGTTTTTAACTTAAATTAAAACAGTTTCATGACACTGAACAGTATAAACTCTAAGTAAAATTAGTTTGGGGGGGGAGGGGCTCATAAAAACATCTGTAATACAGTATGTGGCATGAATTCTATCGGGAATTATATTGTAATTGAAAAGTGTGGGATTGCATTGGGGAGATTTATACTGCTGTCTTGGAGAGGTACCGGTAAGGCCGAACACAGAAATCATAGCAAGATATATCTGAAGCCCAATTAAATATTTCATGCCAATTTATATTTGCTGAATTGTCTCTCATTTCGAGGTGAGTGCAGAAACCATAAAACAGATAAGATAAAACAGAACCGCATTGGAATATTTTGTGCCGCTATACATTAATCTGATTTGTCTAACTCATTTTGAGGTGGGATTAAAAACTGCACCTGAACAGCTGACTGTATGGTAACATTACAACAAAATGGAACCCAATTTATCAGTGTGAGTGAGAGAGAAGCTGGGTAGCTGGAGAGAGAGAAGGAAAGGTGGGGTAGTTCGGTCGATGTTTGTGGGATAGCCTACATTTTTGTCACTCCAAGATAACTTTTTCGACTAGTAGCACTGGTGCTCCTTACTGAACATTTTAGGAGCACCAGCACAAAAGTTAGGCGCACCACTAATCGAAGCGATGCAGCTCATTCATATTTTTAGTGTTTATGTAATTTAATTAATGTTTTCAGCAGTGAAGGTGGCGGGGGGGGTTGTTGCACCTGGGTGGTGTAGCCTGGCTGCGTCCGAAATTTGCTCTCAGATACATGTTCTAAAATTAGATTCTATAGCCTGTAAACCCTGTTTTCATAGCCAGCCTGCTGGCGGACCAATAACGGTGGGTTAGTGAGATTACATTGTGTTTTTGAAATGGTGGTAGAGCTAGATGAGAAAATCAAAACAGTTGTAGCAACTAGCAATGCCTATTGGTTAAATGCTGTCCAATAGTAATCATAGGTCAGAGGTTTCTATGCCCAGTAGAAGGAAACTACTGTTAAGACGTCCCAATGGAGAGTTACCAGACCTTCACAAAGTGAATGTTAGGTCTGATTACACCAGGCTTGTGCTTGTGTGCCTACAGCATATAGAACTATATAATCACACCGGGGTTCTGAGTTCATATCATTAGGTAGGCCTATTTTAAAAACATGACATTAAATGACACTACTTTAAATTTTATAATGGCATTTATTCATAGCCTAATGCCTATTTGACCCACTACTACATTAGAGAGGGCACTGTACATAGCCTACTAGACTTAGTTGAAAGGTTTACAGCCTGGCTGAGAGCACTTTCTGTCTCTTTTTTATTTTTTATTGAAAACCTCACAGGGAAACTTTCCCAGATGTGACTCATTGATGCTTAGTAGCACGGTGCTGCTGCCAGGTTTGATAATCGTCTGAAGTCTTGCGTCAAATGTTTGACCGCGCAACAATGACCATTAAAGTATTTTAGCCACCAGAACAACTAAGGCATTTAATTCCCTTCAAAACTTCAAGGTATAATAAACCCCTCACTGAGTTCGCTAAAGGTACCCCTAGCTAACATTAGCTTGAACATTATTGAATCACATTATTGTTATTCAAATGAATCATTTTAGTTGATTATTGTAACGAGGTGATTACAAATGCAGACAGGTGAACGAACGAGCACTGAAGGCGAGCTAAACAAATGAGCACGGCTATGAGACTGGCAGTTAACAGCATAATAATAAAACATAACTACTATAATATGGAGTTGGATATTATAGTAGTTATGTGGGTAATATGCAAACCCATATTACCCACATAACTTAACAGGTGAAATTAATAACAGTAGTTGACTGTAAGTCCTGTGTATAACTGGAGAGCGTTCGATGTAGCGATGGCAGCAAGGCTGAAAGCCGGAGTTTAGTTATCCAAAGTAGAACTGAACGGTGAGAAGGAACACCACCCCTACGGCGACACAAACGTTACAGCCAAGAGGAGAGAGCGGACAACCGTTCATTTGAATGCAGTAAGCGGGCAGCTCCGCAGATTTGAGACTTCATGAATCGACGGCGTGGCGGCGGTAATAATAATAATAATAATAAACGCATAGTACCTTATTTTCCGGCGTGTCAGACGGAGCTCCCCCCCACCGTATGCGGCGACCGTATGAAAGCAGCAAGGGGGTACAAGTATGGTAGAAGAATGTCCACTCACCAGGATTCGTGGAAAGAAGTGACTTGACGCGGTCCCGATGTAGAGAAAAGTTTGGGGTTGTCTTATACGCCGGAAATACGGTAATTTAGTCGCATTCTCCAAATATGGTAGCTAAATGCAACTAATTGGGCGCAGCCCTGCACTGGCAGCACTAGAACCGCCAGGTGGTACATTTTACCAGTGGAGCTTTTTCACTTGTACATAGTAACTATGTTTTTAAAATGCAAGTTTCCCAGTCTTGGACATTTACTAAAATCGGTTTGTGTTGGCTCCATATTGTTAAATCTAGTCAAGATAAATCCAGATTCAAAACACTTGCATTTATACCTATAGCCGCCACATCGGGTCAAATGTACCAGTTATCAAAATGCATATATTTTCGCCAGGTTTCTTATTTTTGCGCAGCCACCTTTTACACACTATGTTGCCAGGCTAAGTGTGTGATGGAAATCTATATATCATCTATATAACAGTAGATTCTCACAGGGTCAAGTTGCATATTATATGGTCCCTAGAATTAGACTGTCAAGTTCCACAGAAGAAAAGACATTACTGACAAAATATGTAATGTTAAGCCTTTCTGTTACATTTGCTGTTAGGTGAGTGTAAACAGCCCATACTGCTTTGTCTGCCCATGTCTGTAGTGCAAGGCATCACGCATGTAGTTAATATTCTTTCTGTTCACCTTGAAATCAGCTGGCTACACTGACTTCTTCCCAAAGGAGCACAAATGCTCCTGTTAAACATTTAGGAGCACAGACAAACTTATGGAAGTGCAGTCTGAATGAATTTTGCCATTTCTTTTCTTACATTTTTGTTTCTTTTTTTTAAGGGTGACCTTTATGCAAATATTCACCTTTTTAGTATTTTGTTTTGATTGTATGTTAATCTCTATAGTGGGATGTCTGGCTTGGTTTTTGATAAAGGAAAGATGATTAGGCCTACATTATCAGGTTTGACCTAAAGTTAGGCTATACAGATGTGTTTTATTCTATTAAAATATTATTATTTTTATCCTATTTAAATGAATAGCCATATGAAACTATGTATACTGTTACTGTACTGTAGAGATTAATTGCATCGAATGCACATTGGAAATTAAAAGATGGCTGTTGGCAAGATTGCAGTCACACATTCACCTCTAACTAGGCCTGTCGTGATAATTACTCGATTTATCGTGCGATATATGGAAATGACCTCAAACATTCTTCTTACCGCGATGCTATTGTATTTACATGCGTGTTGCTGACATGAGTTGGAGTGCTGCTCGTTTCTCTCACACACGCACAGAGCAGATGGAAACAGCTGATACATCGTCTATTGGTAATGTTTAGGTAAAGGTATTTCCAGACTGCATAATTCCAATCGTCTACATTTTAGAAGAATAAATGCAAAAATATGGCATTTGTTTTATTCGCATCAAGCTTTGTAGGCTACCTACTTTGTCAAGTAATGAAACGTGTAACCAATCATAACAAATATCTCACGCGACAATAGCGGAACAGAGGTGCCTTCAGAATTGGCGAACAGTTTTCCGTTTGCAGCAAACTGTTTGAGGAGGTAGTTCTCAGCGAACACACATTGACGCTGACGGTTTAAATCTAATGTTTGGAATGTTTACACAAAGTAAAAACATTTTAGTTCAAAGCACGCATGTTTGCTAATCCTGAACACGCCTCCATCATTCTGCTGCTCTTTTAACATATCTACTGTCTACAGAAAACATGAAATGTCTCTGCAAATCTGAGATGAAAGTTGACATTGTGCCCTTTCTTTAACGATAACAATTTTGAGTTCGCTTTAGAAGCCACACTGCTTACCCACATAGTTCATATGTTTGCTATACGATCTCCCAAACACATGAACTGTCACTTTCATCCTAAAATACTGGATTATGTTACTGCTCCGTCTGGACTAAATCATGGTCGCTGGTGTCGGGCACATCAATACGTATTTCACAACCAACCTTTACCACCACAGTGTGTTGGATGCTTGTCTTGACTATAAACTGTTTCCCGTGTTAAACTTCTCCCTGCTTCCCTGGTCGACTCCTTGGATTAGGCCTATATAGCCAATCATTCCACCCTTGGCTTTTCTTGTCTATCCTTAAAATGACAACCTCGTTTATAGCGATTATGTTTGGGACAACTTATTGGCCAACAAAAAATGGTTATCCTGACTGTCCTAATGTTTATACATTAACATTGACCTCTGACCTCCGCCGCCCACAGGCCACTCCAAGCCGGTGCGTGTCCCGCGGCACGGTGCGGTGCCGGCGGAGGCGGCGCGGAGGGAGGTGCAGGAGTGGCAGCGGCGTATGGAGGTGCTGCGGTGCGAGATGGAGCTGCTGGCTGGGAAGACGCGGGCGGCGCGGCAGAAGGAGCGTGCTGCCCGCATGAAGAGGCGGTACTACCGCGCCAAGCTGATCAGGATGGGGGAGAGAGCTCCCATCGGCTCCTCCTCCTCCAGCGAGGATGAGGCGTGACCTCACACCTCTGTCATGCCGACCCCCTCCTCTGGGCTGTTGCCCCCTAGTGGTGGCAGGCTGTAGACGGGAGTGGAGTGTGTGTGCGTGCTCCGATGCCTTAATTCTGCCGCTCAGCAGTTAGGGTTGGTTTCAACAGCAACACCTTGGTGAAGCTGGCACCATGTCACAAGAAGCGACGTGAATACCCCCCCTTCCTCTTTCCCGCATTGGAAAGCAATGTTGAGCGGTTTTCCCCACTTTATGTTCCCATTTACTGAGCCAGGGCTGTGTATACGTACCATATTATTTCTGTTTTCCCAGCACACACAGGACAGTAAGCTAGTTGGCTAGTTCCCCCGGAGAGGATATATATATATATATTTTTTGTTTGGTGTATTATCTTATAATCACCAATCTAAGGCAGGGTCAGTCATTCTCAAACGCTTGCTAAATTCGAGCTTGAATCTAAACAATATTCCTCCGCCGTTGCCCGGCACATCGAAACTCATTGTGAAGCAAAGTGTAGTACTACGGCTTTGTTGATGTGAGCAGTGCTCGCCATTTATGTTCCTATTTACAGAGCCAGGGCTTTGTAGAAGTATCAATCTTTTTTTTTTTTTTTTTTCCGCAACACAGAACGGTAAGCTAGCGAAATCAAAGATATTTGATGAATTTGACAATGTATTAGTTTGCAATAGCTGACTACCTTTTTAAGCCCATGAGCGACTGGGCCCATTCCAGCGCCAAACATACCAGGCCAATAATTACATTTGTGTTTTTTTTTTTTGCACTAATGTGCAGGTGGATCAAAGAATGTGGTCAGCCACTGAAGTCAGCCTTTTTGCAGATTTAGCACCAGCTTTTATATTTCTGGAGAAGACTTACTTGGATAATGTGCATTTTCCTTGTAGTCTTCTGCTAGGAGAGGGTAGCATGTGTCCAGATATACTACCCATAAACTGCTGATCAACTGCTTATTTCTCGTCATTGACACTAGAGGGTGCAAAACATGGATGATCTTATTCTGTCTAGACATGGAGATGTTACTATTTTTATACACTATTCCATTTTATAGAAATATGCTGAAACGCATATTAAATGTTTGTTGAATCATGTATGTGTAAATATAATGACAATGTCTCATTAATAAAAGCCTTCTTAAATAATAATGTGACATGTAACATATATGCAATCCCATACAAGAGACATGGATGAACTGAACAGAATAGATCCTACTGAATATGAAGTGACTGGTCTTGGAAGTGATGCAGCTCTCATCAGGCGCACATGAGCAGACACGAGCCTTGTAGGAATCCATTTTTGTATTTTAATATCCATATTGTTTCCACGGTAACAGGAGCAGCTGTTTCCATGCCGACAGTGGGACTGAAAGCATCCCATATAAACACAACCTGTTTTCCCCTCTCCACCCCCTTTAGTTCTCTGACCACTTCAGTCCATATCTCAACATGCCTTCCACTGGTGAATGAGACACCAGCCGCTTTCCTTCTGTAGGCTCCATGTTGTAACTGCAGCTTCAACGTAAAAAAAATGAGGCAGTTAAAAATCAACTCCTTCATTTTTGTTAACATGTAGCCCACTGTTAGGTCCACCAACAGAAGTGAATGCATAGAGAAAATATTTAGGATTTCAGGGGGAAATTGCAGCACCATTTGAGCACACCCAGTGTTATAATGTGGAGGGTGAAACGCATGGTAGACTGATTAATTAATTAGTCCTTTTGGAAATTGTGTGCCATACAGCACTCAAGACAGAGCTCATGGATACAGTAATGCACAGAATGCTTCCACCATTCATTCATGTCTAGACAGGCTTTTCTTGCCCTAGTTAGGGTGGAGTGGACTGCCTCTCCACCTTAACTGTGTTTCTTGCGGTCAAATCCAGCACAGTAGCCAACATGCTACATTCCTTCTCTATATTACAATTATGAATGTGGTTCTATATGTTTTAATGCAGACCTGTGTCAGTTGCCAGGTTCTTGTGAATGTTCTCACAGTAGGGAAGCCCGGGCACTGGAGATATGTATAACGCAAACTAAACAAGATTTAAATTAACAGACTTTGTTTAGAACAACTCTCTTACATAAAATGCCCTTTAAACAATCAATAAAACCCTTCAATAAATAATCAAATAAAATAAATCTTATGTCTGTACAAGATAAAGTCAGTGCAATAAAAAAAATCTAAATAAACCAGTGGAGGGGCTGAATAAATAGAAAAGGGATTCAGTAAGAGGGAATTCATTTGGGAATGCTTGTTTCGTTGTGATGCCCGGCTGCCTTAACCTGACACGCCAGAAGAATTGTAGTCACAAGTCCATCTGGGTAGTCATTGAAAGTGTGAATGGATCTACTTTCAAAAAAATACTTGGCAGTTGATTGGATGAACCATCTGGTCGTTTTCACTGTTGGCACCATGGTCGCACCTAAACCACGCCCATATAGCTATAAACACGACGCTGACTGGAAAGTTCAGTTGCTACTCGACACATTCAAAATGATTCCTAACTGATTCTCATGGCGAAGCTACACTGAAGCTCGCGAGATCAGGATGGTCTCGAGAGGCTATGGCTGCCTGGCAGATACTGCAAGAGATTGTTTGGCATAAATACTGTTGCAAATATAACAATGACTTGTCACAACCCAAAGCAATAAATAGATTAGCGTACTCAATATGCAGGAGCTGTGTATTTACAACCATCTCTGCACCTTCCAACCTCTCGTTCATCCTGTCTGGTTGCTCATTAATATTCCATAATCTCCTGTACAAGTCCTGGGAACATCAGCTGTCTTTTTAACCCTGATCTTGAGGCTTACAGTCCACATGTTGGAGTCTGACTGCATCTTAAACATTTTATTATTTTTGTTATATCGGCATCTGAGCTAGAAGGCTGTATGATTACGTGTATTTTCTTTACCGACATCTTAGCTGCCAGTGTAGTGGTGGCCAGCAGATAGCGCTGTGCAGTAGCCTAAATCCAACACTAAGGCAGCATACGTCACCTGTGGTACCACTCACAGCCACCCCAAAGCTTCCACATAATGCTTATTCATCCAGAGGTCGGTATGTTGAACCACCCACAAGGTTTAAGCTTTTAGTTTCAGCTGCGTCGGGTCAGAAGGACACACAGAATGACCTGGCTTTAGCCTACAATAGACCACAACAAAGGGAAAACATAAAGGAGAATATATGGGAAGTATGACTCAGAAGAATTTGGCATGAATTTGTAGTGAGACTTTAGCTTACAGGCAGCTGATGGCGCAGTGACATTCACATACAGTGGGCAGATGCGTTTTGATCAACCCGTGCGCTCGCTAAACCACGGCCCACTGTGTCGGTGTGTCTTCAACCCAGTCACACCTCACCCTGTATTTACAATCACTTATCACTTTCTGCCCTCTAGACACTTCTTCACTTCCACCAACCACATCCTGTGGTTTCATGAGCTCATCCAATCACATTGCCACAAACCACAGTTCCTACCTTCTAAACACAAAACGCGAGGAAAGGGTTCGGAGGAACGTCATGTGTGAGGGGACGGGGGGGGGGGTTGCTAAATCTGTCCCTCAACAATAAAACCTTCCATTCACACACAGCCACACACACACACAGCCGTATACGGACACAGTCATCGCAAAAACATCTCGAGATTTCTTTCTTCATCTCCAATGAAAAAGATACAAAATGTGTAAAAAAAATGTTATTTACAGTCCTTTATCTTCGTCTTTTTTTTTCCTTTGTTCTAGGCAGTTTGTTCAGGGGTCCGGGCTGCGGGACATTTAGTTTGTCCTTGTCCTTTTAACAGTCTTTTAGGTCGTACTGGTGGTTGCCACGGCAAGTGTCTTTGTCCAGACACGCCTAAGCGTGGACAGAAACAGAATTTGTACACAATCATCCCCGGGCAATCCTGACCAGTCCAGCCTGACGCCTCCACCTTCTCCAAGTCCTTCAGTGTCCCAGCATGCAACAGGGCGTCCAGGGCCTTCCGTGACCTTGCTCAAACTGCTTCTGTTGCACCCAGTGCATTCTGGGATGCGAAGGCTTTCATCAAGACTGGCCCTCACTTCTGTTGGCTCTGTGGGAACAGGCCACGGTTAATACACCTGTTACAATGGATGAACCATTGATTTATTAAGGAAAGACCTGTCTGTCTGTGTATGTGTCTGTATATATATACATATATCTATCTATCTATCTATCTATCTATCTATCTATCTATCTATCT
>JAODUH010027253.1:0-23603 GCA_027564835.1 Typhlichthys subterraneus
GAAGTTTGGGGTCCCTTGCTGAAGCTGCTGCCCCCGCGACCCGACTCCGGATAAGCGGGAGAAGATGGATGGATGGACAGCTGATGCATAGAGCAACATGTCTTATCGGCATTAGCGTGGATTATGTCCGGATGAATGCCTAAATAATGCCACAAACGCTCCGTCACGCTGTCAAATGTCATCACACCCATGCACACAAGCTATGCTGGTTATTCAATACAGATTAGCATAAAAGGCTCGCTAACTTCAAGCTCAAATCAAAACAATACCCCTCACACATTGAAACACATTGTGAAGCAAAGCGTACTGTAGTGCTATGGCTTTGTTGTCGTGAGCTGTGTTCGCCAAATTGTTTATGTTCATATTTACGAAGCCAGGGCTGTGTAGAAGTATCGGATCATTTTAATTGAGTACTGCTGAAGAGCAGTAATTAAAAATAGCAGCCTTTTAAGTTTCTAAGGTATTAGCAGTGTTCCACAGAGACCAATCTCAGTACAGCTGACCCAAACATCCTAGACAACAAATTCATGAACTCCACACGGATGAATCCAACATTTAGTACGAATGTGCAGAGAGCCCGCTATTATGTAATTGTAATTTGCATTGGTTGTCACCAAATTATTTGTACAAAAGTGAAAATTTGCGTACAAATCCTGGACAATGGGGGGGGGGGGAGGGGGCATGTTGTGCCACATGTTTACACCCGTAAACATGTGGGGGCGCTCTCAGCACGCCTCACGCCTACAGCTGTATTGCACCAGATATAGGCCACGTCTACAACTGTTCTATGGATGTACAGTAATAGGCTATATAACGTGCATATACATATAACTTGTTGGTAATAACGTTTCTGGTAACTGAATAAGTGTTCGTGGAGTAAACAAGGCAAAAGTATTGCAAGGTATATTCTAGCAAACTTTTACAGAACAACACTTTTCACACATGATTATTATTTAGGGCAATACTATTTTTGATGTTCGTTAATGTACACCAGCTATTTGAAACAAACACTCTTTTCTTCCCTTAAAAAAAAAAAAGATCTAAATAAATATTCGGGAAAAAAACACCCCATTTGTGCTTATCCAAATAATGTATTTGTATTTGTTTCCATCCCTATTTTAAAGTCTGTTGCTGCTGAATGTGAAATATAATCCACAACATACATTATGTATATGTAGTGTATGTGCCCTTCTTGATCTTAACATGTATGATGTAGCAATGTACTGTACATGCATGCACACGTACGGAAACTAAGATCACACCTGCTGTTGTGTCAAAGTTGTCAAATGACAGCAGGTTTAAGCAGGATATCAAAAGCACGATCACTATGTGAATACGTGACCACTCTCTGATCTGGCCAAATTTCTCCTCAACAGAACACATACCTGCATGCACCCATGGGATACAAAAGTACTGGTGGTATTAAAAGCACTTGAATACCTCTGTGAGTGAGTGTATGAATGCCAGTTTGTATTTTAAGTGAGCAGATTATGTAATGGAACACATAACAGATGGAAAATTCCGTGAACATATTTGTAGGTTAACTGAATTTTGATTGGTTAACATTTTTGTGTGGCCTATTCACATCAACTATATTTTGCTCCGTTAGGTCATGTTCATTAAAAATAAATACAATGATGCAGACAACCGCCTATATGCGCTGCACCTGCTCGTTTCAAAGCCAGCGTGAATACACAATGTTAATATCGCATGGCAATACTGTACTACAGCAACGTGAGGTCCCCGCCGATTCCCGTCCCTAGATGACAGTGGCTTTCTAAAGTAAACAATACCATGGTGTTGCTGCCAAAGTTAGTTCCTGTCAAGGAAGGAGCAGACAAGGAGCGATGTGTTGCGAAGGCGGGAGGGTGACGGACAGGAGATGACCCAGTCTTGGGCTTCGGGTCAGGATCAGGATCAGGATCTAGGCGGGCCCCATTAGCTACACACTCAGAGTGCTGGAGAGGGAGGGTAGACTCTGTGGGTGAGCTGACCAGACTGCCCAGGGCTGGAAGCCCCTGGGTTGCAACAGGTGAGGTTTCTGGAGTAACCGATGTTTCAGTGGACAGAGCTTCATCAGAAGAGTTTGCTTGAGTAACCAGTGGTTCAATAGAAGACGTTTCAACCACTACTGGAGTAACCAGTGGTTCAATGGAAGATGTTTCAACCACTACTGGAGTAACCAGTGGTTCAATGGAAGACGTTTCAACCACTACTGGAGTAACCAGTGGTTCAATGGAAGACGTTTCAACCACTACTGGAGTAACCAGTGGTTCAATGGAAGATGTTTCAGCTGCTGACGTCGCTGGAGCAACCAGTGGAGCTGGCGTCGTTAGAGCATCCAGGGGTTCAACTGATGCTGGACCACTGATGCTGTTCAGACCCTCCAGGGTGGACCTGCGCCCTGGACGTCCAGCAGGGTTCGGCAGTGTGTGCGCTGAGGCTTCGGGCAGCCCCATGGCCTGGCAGAGGGCCACCACGCGCCTCACCAGCCTCTCCTGTTGGATCCTCAGCCTGAGATTGTCCTGCTGGAGACGAGTCACTTCTGCAGCCAGGGGGGCCATTTGGAGGACCACCTCCTCCAGCTGGGCGTCCACTCGCCTCCCGAAGGCCCGCAGATCCCTGTGGATCTCCCCCACAGCACCGCGCAAGGTGCGCTCTAAAGCCTCTCCTCCAACAGGCTCCTCCTTTGCCTCCTCTGCCTCCTCCTGGGCGAGCAGGTCTCCGATCACCTGCTCCAGGCCTGACTCGGCACAGGGACTCTCCGGCCCGCCCGGAGGCACCTCTGGAGCGGGGGCGGTCGAGAGGAGGTCCAGGTTCACCCCAGGCATCCTCCTGGGCCCTTGTTGAAACGCTAACCCCCTTCTCCTCAGGGTTTAGCAAAACATTAACGCCCAAAGAGAGAGAGAGAGAGAGACACAGACAGCGTGCTGCCTGCCTGTTTACAGAGGCCCACCACCGTGACAACACACGTTCTTTATAAACGGCAACACAGCACCCCCTCCTCTGCGACCCTGCACTCTCACAGCCAATGAGCATGCGAGGAATTTTGTCTCCAAGGCAGCAGTGGTCCCAGCCTTCCGCCACCCCCCAGGAGCCATAGACATGTCTATCTATCAACTAGATAGTCTATTATTCCACTGTACGGAGCTAGGCAGGCTTGGGGACTAATGGGGGGCATAAGAAGATATTCTATTGGCAGAAATTCAGACCCCACCCCCCCAAACTATTCAGCGTTCCTCTTTTTTAGAGCACTTGTCCTTTGCACCTCAATTGGCAGTCAAGTAGGGCTTTAGATGTGGCTGTGGGCCTGAGCTGAACTAAAACGGTTTGTCTGACACACCGTAATCTCCGGGGCTTGGCAAAACTGGGTCACTCGCCGTGCGTGCCTCCGGCTGAAAAGGCAGGCGTCCAGAGGGAAGGTCAAGCTACAGGGGACATTGTTTCAAGATCGGTGGAGCCTTAAGGCCAACGCCCACTGGCAGCGTTGTTCGGTCAGGGAATGCGCTTTAAGAAATGTTCAAAAAGAAAAAACATTGACGAAGGATCTTAAAAATAATCTGCAGATATACATACAATGCATGTTTATGGCTCAAGAAATAGAACGGTGGTCTTGTGTTTGGCGTTGACGTGCATCAGATGCCGTCAGTAGGTGTCTTTTGGCACCTTCAGCAGGCATTGGCTTTAGATGGGTTCTGTGGACCATGTTCTGTTACAGCCTGACTGACAGGCTAGGACAATCCAATGATCATTCCAGATGTTAAATGCCGCGAGTGTTGAAAGGTGTCCGAGTGAGCTCTTACTTGTCAATTTGATTACCAGTGCCTTCACAGGTCACACAGTATGATGTTTAACTGCCTGTATTAAATTAAAAGGTTTTCTAATGTATGATGTGTAATGTCTAAACTCTCAGCTGCTAATAGGCACAGAGCAATGTAATGCTATTAAAAGAAAGGAGAAAGGTAGATTACAGTACAATAGTAGTAGTGTGTATACTTTTCTGCATGCAGTGAACATTAATACATGTTAACGTAAATGCATGTAGTGTATGTCTAATTACAACTAATAATCCTTTCATGTGATGACAGACATGATGTCGGTCTTAATAATGAACGCTTTAAAAGGGAATGTGATCAAACCACCATAAAAGCACCAGGGATAATATATATATTAATTTGATTAAATAATTGTACTCTCCAGCCATCTAGTTACAGGCTAATCTAGTTTTCTTAAGAATGATTGATAACTTCGAGCTCAAATCAAAACAATTTCCCTCAACAGCGCGGCCTCACGGATTGAAATGCATTGTGAAGCAAAGCGTAGTACTACGACTTTGTTGTTGTGAGCGTTGTTCGCCACTTTGTTTATGTTACGGTTCACAGGGCTGTGTAGAAGTATCAGATTATTTTTAAACAAGCACAGAGAACGGTAAAATAGCAAAATCATAACTAATCACAGTGCAAGTCACATGAATAGATGGAGTTCTGACACAAGTTGAGGATGGACCACCGAAGACGAAACTAGACCACCCAAGCAGATTAGAGAGTCTCAGGCAGAAATTACCCCGGCTACCCTTCAATAAATTAAACAACCACCAATTAAAACTATGACACATCACCACAATGTCCCTCATACAACATTTTATTTATTTTTTTTTCCATTTTTTATAATCTGACAGATGTGAATGGAAACTGTCAAGAAGGCGGCCCTTCAACTACTGAACTTATAAATAGAGCTTTCAGCATCTGCTGGAGCTTTAACAGGTGTCCATCTCCAGATCAGTCTGAGACAGGTTGATGCTGACCAGCCACAACATTCTGAGCTGAGCCACTTCCATGTTTGCTGAGAGCTGAACAAGCCTGTCAGATCAGCCCCCATTGACGCGCAGAAAGATGGACGGTTAAAGAGAGACAGGAACAGACCTACCACTCATAGTTTAGGCGTACTGCACTTTGCGGCTCATCTATAGCAGCGATGAATATCAACACCGTTGGCAGGATAATATAAACTGAGTGTATAAGTAATTGTTTGTAACTGATCTACCATATACCCTGTTGCAAAACATAAACATGCTGATGGCCTGCTATTTCTTAAAAGTATAGATATAACACAAACAACATTTCCAGTAATAAACACTACTACTTATAATAATGATAGCAATAATAATGTAACTGAACAGACTTACGTCAACAGGAACATAATATAAAAAATTAAGAAAATGTAATCAACAGGAAGATAATATATAAAAAAATATTTAAAAAAAAAACAACATTTCACAGAAGTTACCTGCATGTTCAGCAGTTATCCAAAGACCTCTACTCTAGGTCCCATCAGCTACATATGTTCAGGAAACAATTCAGTGTTGCATGTGTACCTGTACCTGCCCACTGTACATGTTGGTCTGTCCCGCTCAAAAGTTGTCGTGCCAACTGACAGAGATGGTCTCAGCCCCTCAACACTTCAAATCCACCGTGCAGCACTGGGCAGCCTACTCCCAGACCTAATTAACCAGATCCTATAACCAGATTATCTGTGCAGGGTGGAACACTCTAAACAGGACAGCACTTCACTATCCCCCCCCCACCACACACACACACACACACACTAACTCCATTAATCGATATGTGGACAGTAGCAGGACGTACAGATTAATTAATTAAGCAAGCCAGAACTGACACAAGACAAAAGTTGAGGCCTAGCAGCCGTGCTGCAGTGCATGAAGACACACACAGGTGTGACTGTAGCACACACACACTTCCAGGACAACGATCAGTGGGCACGGACTGCCTGTGCTCTGAGAAATACCCCCCCTTTCCCGAGTGGGCTTCTCATAACCTTACAAGGGCAGATGTGACCAACTACCCACCTCATGTTTGATAAACACTGCTCCTCTCCGCCCGCCCCACCCTTCGAAGGGACTTGCTCTTAAACCCTACATAGGCGATGATGCATGTGACAATGAGAGAACTTCACTGCGTGCACACAGCCGGATAATAAGCGGGATAAAAGCTGAGATATGCTGGAAGGTCCATAAAACATGATCTTATTTATTAAATTGAAAATTAAGCACCCTTTAGTCCATCAGAACCTACTCTCTCTGGGGAATGTGGTCGGAGAAGGCTGTTTTTGGTCATGTACGCGTTTAAATGAGGTGCCGGTTGGTCCCATTTACAGCAGCTTTGGAGCTCCTCGTGGACACCGTGACGGGGGCAGGGCTTTAACTCCGTTCCCCTGAGACACTGAAGAGATACCGATGACCCAGTTCTGACTAATATTTAGGTTCGCCAGACAGTAAAGGCGTAGGTTAGTGGTAAAACAAACCTTGTATGAGGATCCTGATGCAAGGCCGGAGGATGAGATCTTGAATGGTGTAGCTCTAAGGCCCAGCGTCAACTCTAATGTGAACACAGAAAAGCAAGCCGAAGTGGTAATAATAAACACAATGTAATTAGAAAGAAAAATAAATACATATTACATAAATGTTTATATTATAAATAAGATAGGAAGTGTACTGTAAATGTATATCTATACTGTAGGAGTGTGTAGTTGGCTATTAGTCAGTTACATAAGCTGCCACAGTGACATAAACAGCGTGCTCTCGTGTAGATGACGCCACCTTTTAACAAACTGTCCCGTTCCTTTGCCCAACAAATATGCATACACATTGCTGTGACCTGGCCTGAGCGCACGCACGCACACAGAAAATCTAACATAGCATGACAACACTACAGTATATCAAATTTGACGGGTGCATCTAGGGCAAACCCAGGGGACGATTGTAACGCACATTTATCAGTCGTAACACAGACAGCAAAGGTCCCCCCCACCCCCCCCAAAAAAATAAAAGGCACAATGAAAATACATTGAGCGTGAAAGCAGCCGTGCACAGCAACCCTGTCAAGAGTGTCTGAGGGGTTGTAAGAGAGCCTGGCTAGCTGGCTAGGGGGGACATAATTGCTCAGCTCCAGCCTTATTAAGTAAACTGTTTGGGTTGAAGGTCCCGGTTGACGGGAAGCGATGAAGCCCAAGAAGACGCCTTGTTTGGATACACTGTGTTCAGCAGCTGTAGGAGCCGAGCATCTGAAACGCACCGAGCCTCACACACATCAGGAACACACACACACACACACACACACACACACACGTGTTCACTCGGGTAAGTAAAACTATAGCGTTTCATTGCTGTCATTGCACTTTTAGTCGGTGAAGTCCAATAAATGCACTTATTGTAAGGGTATTCTGGAAATATAAATGTTTATGACAGAGCTCCGAAAAGCTCATAATAAGCAACAGTTAGTGGGCTCACAATGCGTGCATTGTCCAGCAACGCTAATCTGGCTCCAAAGGTTGTGCCACAGACCCCCCACATTATTCTCCCCAGCCTATTGTCTCTACATAATGTATACCGTCTACTGTCTGCCAACCCCCTCCACGCCGCATCTCTGGGCCACAGCAACAATGGGGCCATTGCAGGGACCTCTCCCGGTCAAGCCAAGTCGCTATTCATCTACACTGTACGTCCACGCGTTCTCACGTGGCTCAGCCTGGCCAAACCTCCCCCCCCACTCTCCCCCCCTGCCTGTCCAGTGACTCACTGCTCGAGCGCTCTGTCTCCCCATGGCATCTTGGGCTCCGGCGCGATCTAAAGGACGATGGCACCACGGCAAAGCAGAGCTACGTTAATAATTATCCTCGCTGCTTTACGCATTGCTGCGCGCGCACGGTTCTGTGTCCGTCCTATGGTCCACACACAGCACAGAACAGCTGGAGACTGTTCTCTTTAACAAGGACAGGAGAGAGCTGGGGTTTCGTCAAATAACCTAACAGGAGATTAATATCGCGGCTAGTGTTAGTTCGGCAGTAGGTGATATAAACAGAGGAAGCCCAGCCCCTCCTGTAGCAGCGGATGCTATCCAGATGTTCTCAGGCTCCTACCTGCTCTCTGTCCCACGCCGGCGGCATTGACGACGCGCGGTGACATGTTGGCGACGACGGGGACCGCGTTGCCCCTGGCGCTGCGGCCGTCCTTGATCTCGATGGTGAGGAAGGTCTTCATGTCAGGGTCCTCTGCTGCCCGACCGTCCCGCTGTGCTGCTGCCGTCCCCGGGGTGCTCTCCGCCTCCTCTGTGTCTCCGAGGGAGCGACCGGGCTTTTCAGTCGGGTCTGCCGCCCCGCCCTCCGTGCCTTCCGATTGGCCGGCAGTAGTGGAGGCGGGAATGGCCAGAGGTTTGCCGGCCACGCCCCCCGGCTGACCAACCGCGGCTCCTCCCGCGGGGGCGGAGGGGGCGTGGGATGGAGACCTTCCCGTTGCCGTGGCTGCGGACAGCTGAGCGGCCCTGGCGATGTGCTCCTGCCCGCCAGCGCCGGCCTCACCCCTGCATCTCGCGGGGCCCATCCACGGGCCGGGCAGTGCCGGGGGGCCGGGCTCCGTGAACTTGCGCATGCGGTCCCGCACCGAGCCGGCCCGGCCGAACGGGGCCGCCACAGCTCCTTTGCTCTCTGTGGGGAAGAGAAGGGAGTTTTTAGCACCGGCTAAACCGAAGACCTGAGGAGTCTTGCTCTCATCTAGTCCCTCCTCCTCTCAGAGGCTCTGCACAAATCCCCTTTTCACCCCCCCCCCCCCTCCCCATTCTTCCATCAGATCACTTAAGATCACTTTCCCACAGAAATATAAAGAGAGACTAGCGGAGACTGAGTGAGAGAGGGGGAAAAACAGGAAACTATAGTACAACATGTTTTCCAATGCTTGCCCCCCCGCCCCCCTCTCTCTCTCTCTCTCGTGATTGGCCCTATACGGTCTTGCTCATCTCCGCTACCGAAGGCCTCCACATGGACAGCATTAACGCTGTTAGTCAGGGCAGGGTGACTTGATAGTGGAGAAGAGAAGCCACAGCTCGAGGCACCTACAGTGGGGTTATTATCACACACGCTAGGCCAGCGCACACACACACACACACAGAGCTATCTCTGAAGCCAGCTAGGCTAATAAATCTGTCTGTGGGTCTATTTTTAGGCCGGCTACTTACCAGCATCCTTTGCTCTGCTTAGAGCAGTGAAGGGTGGATCCTCTTTAAGTATGACCTGAGAGAGAGAGAGAGAGAGAGAGAGAGAGAGAGAGAGAGAGAGAGAGAGAGAGAGAGAGAGAGAGAGAGAGAGAGAGGCGCCGGTAAAAGTAATGACTGAACGTTTTATAAGTGCAGTCTGCTCAAAACGGTTCAAATGCGCAACTCTTGAGAAGGTAAACACAGACCGTTTCACCAAAGAAAGGCACCATTATGCATTTGAACAGGCACATTTGATGCATGTGTATTTAAATGTGGAACCTCTGTGTGAAGGTGTTGATTCCCTGCCAATAAACATCGCAAGGGTCTAATGAGTTGAGCTTGCCAAACAATACTTTTACATTTTATACTCGCTGTCATTTAAACCATGTTACTCTCCAAGCATCTTTATCTTTTAATGTTATTTTTATATCTCACAGCACTATACTACTGCACAGTTTTTACAAAAAACATTTTATATTTTTTAAGTCTCATGACACGCCATCAAAAGTTTCTATAGTCTACACAAGCATTTCGGCAGATTAATGTTCTCAGATTTCTGCAATACACCTGCAGATCACTCACTTTCTAAAATAAATACTATAAATACTAAAAAAAAAATAAAAAAAAATAAAAACACAGCACAATGCCACAAATACATTGTACAGGCATTTTTACCACAATGTTTGTGTCCCCTATACTTAAAATGCCTTTTCTTCAAGGACAAAGCTAACAAACACAATGTAGCACTGTTATAGAACTGGCCATAACGCAGTTGGCAGCTGATGGTTTTTATTCGCATCATGGCTTCATTACTGAGCCTCAGTGTATCTATGCAGGAACAATAAAAACGGTAGCCTGGGACCTGCTCTGAGTAAACGCATCAGGAGGGGACGTCAGCACGGCGACCTGAGTCCCCGAGATGTCAGCCTGCTTGACGGACGCCATAGAGTCTGTACGTGTGTGTGTGTGTGTGTGCGCACGTGTGAGAGACTGATCTCTCTCAGGTGCTGCAGGCTGAAAAGAGACAGAGCCTTTGGACCATAACGCCGTGCTGAGGTGAAGCAGAAGCGGCTCGCACCACCACCGGTTTGTTTGCGTAGCCAAGTAACCAAAAGGTAAACAGGACTTTACAACGGGTTAGATGGGAGATGTTTATGGATGCCAGAGGGTCCTGGTGTCACTGAGGAATGGGGTGTCATGCAGTCCGCAGCACGGACCGCAGCACGGATGGAAATGGAGCGGAGAGTTGGACAAAGGGAGAGACAGTGCACATCGTGTGTGCAATGTAGCTCAACAGCCCTCCCTAGTGGTCTAGCACAGTACTGATTCTTTCACCATTATTTCCATAATTATCTGACCAGAACATTTTCTTAAAACATTTGTAGGTTAACACTTTTCAACATTTGATGATGCGAAGAGATACAATTATTTACAAATGAAATTAGAAGTAAAAAATGAAGTATAAAAATAGTTTTATAAAAAAATATATATATTTTATAAAAATTATAATTTTTTTCTCTTTTGTTATGTAGCTGCTGTAGCACATCCAAAACAAGATGCTAGTTCCGCTGTAATGTTCAGACCAGAGGTGCTTTCAGAACTGCCAGACTGAAGCGGACATTCGTGGCAAATGCTTTTGCATTGAACAGGGCATTTGTACGATTTATGTAAACATTCCAAAATTATTAGATTGAAACTGTCACCCTTCATCCATCATCAATGCATTTTCGCCAAGAACTACCTCCACAGACCGTTTGCTTATGTTTGCGACAAACTCAAAAGAAAACTGTTTGAATATGTTCACGAACATTCGCAAACGTTCACCATGTTCGCCTATTCTGAACGCATCTCTGGAGTAGCAAGACATGCCCCTTACCTTCAGTTCCTGGATGTCACCGTTCAGCCTGGCGCTGCCATTGAGCAGGCCGTTTTTGAAGCCTGGTGCTTTCTTAGATGGCGCGGTCCCATCCAGCTGCTCCTTGTCAGTGATGATGGTGCAGCCATCCTGTCTGGACCATGCGGAAAGACCGTTGCCGTTCTCGGCTACAGAGTCTACGCTGGAAGAGGAGCCGCTCATCGCGCATCCTTCGTCCACCTCCACTCGACCCCTCGCGTCGCAGTATTCCGGCCGTTTCCTAGACGACAGACTGGCAGCACCGTCCGAAGAAGCCCCTGAGCCAAGGCGGGTCCTGGGTCCTCCGCTGGAGTCCGAGGCGCCAGAGTCCAACCGGCTGCGCTGCGCGGAGCCCTGGCTGCCGTCGGTCGCCCCGGAGTCAAGCCTGGCTCGGAAGGCAGAGCCCAGGGTCCCGTCACCGGGGCTGTAGTCGGATGAGTGGCGGTGGGACTCTGGGCCAGTGATCCCGGCCTCCCTCTGGGGACGGCTGTTCAGAGGATCTGGGCCCTCGTCCTCCACCAAGTGGTCCAAGACCAACACCATGTCGGAACTGGAGTCTACAACAGGGAACACAGCAAGATGAGATGAGCTGCATCAGCGTATCACCCCCTGCATCACCCCCCCCTGTGGTGCGTTCAAATTTAGCGGATTAACTTTAAACTTTAAAATGTTAACGTTTTGTGTAAACATTCCAAAATGTTAGATTTGAAAAGCAGGGTCAGTCATCCTTGCCAACTTCGAGCTCAAATCAAAAGAGTATCGCTCTGCGGCCCTCCGCGGTGGCACCTCATTCGCAGAAATGCATCGTGAAGCAAAGCGTTGTGCTCAACGCTTTGCTTCACAACGTGTTCGACACTTTTTTTTTATGTTCCTATTTACGGAGCCAGGCTTGTGTAGAAGAATCAGGTTATAGTGGTGCCACCACTGCTCTATAGCAGAGGTCTTCAACCATGGTCCTGGGGGACCCCTGCCCTACATATTTCACCAGGGTTGAAGACCTCTGGCTCTACAGTATCCTAGCAGCCGTGCATTTATGTCACTACTACATACAAGAACAAGGCGGGTATGGGAGCGTGGGTGGGAAGGTGGGAAGGCAAATGGTGATGAAACTGATGAGAAGATTCCCGCCGAGCCCCAGAGGGCGGGACCGGAGACGGGAATGTCGCTGGGAGATCAAAGAGGCGGCTTGAAAAGGCACGAGGGGATGTCGGCCATTTCCTGCAGACTTGACTCAAGTTCCTGCCTAGATCTGGGAGATTGTGGTCGTACGTAATGGGGGTCACGGGAGCAGAAAAGGAGCGCAGATGGAGGGATGAACACATCGCAGAGCGCAAGCTGGTAGAAAATCTGGCCACGCAGCAGCCATCTTGGTAAAGCCTACGGACAGTTATTAGGCCCCATCTAAATAAATGGTGAGAGAACCATGAATGCACTTTTCAGTGGTCACCAGAACATAACACCTGACTATAAAATGCCTGGTGACTTTTGATAGCCCCAACAGAAAGTTTAAAAAAACTTATCTTCTTCTACTACTACTACTACTACAGGTGCAACTGTCAACTTGCGTCAGCGCAGCTACACGATTACGTTATACTGGCCAAACCTCAACCTACTACTGAGCCAGATGATTGACTCTTCTCCCCTCAACTGCCATATTTGCCGTTACGGAATTCCCCAATTCGTCTGGTTGGCGAAAGCCCCGAAGTGGCGCTGCGCGATTGATTAGTCACACAACTCGGTGAAAACAAACTTTTTTTTTCTATGTGGTTCAAATCAGTGTCAATTAATGCTTCTTGGCAATGCCTGGGAGCTCATCTTAGTACGAATATATATTAAATAGCCTAATTCAGCATAATACATAAAAATAAATAAACCGAGACTTTGAAAAACCCATGTGAATAGCGTACATGTGAAACAGTTTCACCACCGTTTAATGTTTGGTTGCTAGACCACAGCCGTTTGTCGTCAATGAGTTGTCACCGAGTTCTCAAGCCACTGCGGGATATGACATCATGCCGACCAATAGAGTTCCATTCACAATTCTGTAAGTGGCATGTCTCCTCTATAATGCTGATGATGGTAGGCGGGTCGGGACCGGAAGTCTAGGAGGGTTAAGTGGGTGAAGTCAAGACCACCCCCCCCTCCCCTCCCCCCCAACCCTTCCATTCCAGTGCTCCACAGGAAGCCACACTCCAAACAGAATCGTGGTGCCTACATCCTCTCTTTCTCCCACAGTCTCTCTCCTGGTCTCTCAAGCACCGCAATCAGCTTTGGGAAATGCTCCATTTAAATACGTTCATCAACAGGTGTCAATCAGACCTCACGGGGGGGAAAGGGAACTTCTTGCTGTTGGCATCAACTGAACTAACCAACTGGTCGCTGATTGGTCATTCTCTAAGGCCAACTCCTTGGTGCTTTACAAGTAGAAATGCCACATGCAAAAAAACATTTCAGATAATTTTCTTCATGTTCACATATTTGGTGAAATAATTGCATGTATGTTGCTTGTGACATCTAGAAGAAAGAAAATTATCTGGAAGCAGATTGGACAATTATATCTGGAATTAACCTTGTGGCTGAAAACAGCATTACATAGTCATTGTTCAGGTTTGAGTGCTGATTGGCGGGCATTCCTCTCTACTCCTCCCCCTACAGATCTGATAGGCTCATCTCTCCCCTTACAGCCGGTTGTATGTAAACACATAAATGTTGTGCTGGCGAGGAGACTTTAGGTTCTGGTGTCTCAAAAACGTAAGAGGTTTGTACCGTACCACACAATGTCCTTACATCATCTCACATTACTGCGATCTCGCATTATTGCATTCCATGTACAGACAAATGAGCTTTACAAGCTCTGCATGCCTGTCATTTACAAACCAAATGCAGGAGGGACAATTCCATTCTGGTCTAGAGCAAAGAAAAAAACAAAACAAAAAACAACACAATGACATCTCAGCTTGGGCCAAGGTCAACATCAGGTTCCGGTTAAATTTGTATCAATTATAAAAGGAATATTGTAATATTGTATACGGTTATCGTAAGCTAATTGTAAGCTATAATTATACACTGTCAATTTGACCAAATATCTCCTCGCTGTTTGCTATTTTACCGTTCTCTGCGTGATGAAAAAATAATATGGTACTTAATCTACACAAACCTGGCTGCATAAAAATCCGCACATAAGTGGCATATACTGCTCACACCAACAATCCCCTTGGCTTCGCAATGCATTTCAATGTTTGGGGAGGAGCTTCTGAGAGAGTTTGCTCTGATTTGAGTTAGCAAGCTTTTTCAAGAATGACTAACCTTGCCTTTAAATTAGTCAAATCAGTCCAAAGCTGCCATTTCACTGAAAAACATCCAATTTATTGTGGCTGCTCAAGGATGCAGAATAGACAGAATCAACATTATGCAATGCATTTAAAAGAGGAAACTGACTGCCACACAGGCCCAGGTCATATCTAATAATTTGCACAGGTCAAAATACACTTATGGCTTAAACGGCTGATGTGACAGCCAGAACAAAAGACATCACACCCCCTGATAAACAAATTATGACCTTGTTATTTGGCCATAGGAACACTGCAATGTCCATTCTGTTGTTTCAGAGGATCTCTGGGGAAAACCCTGCTGCTGTTGGATAACAAGAGGCTTTGTGCTCTAAAATAACTACACTAGCAGTAGCAACATGCACAAAGTGTACAGTGTACGCAAGTCATAACACCCAAGGGTCTTTCTCAGTGTTAAAAGGCAGCAATCGTAAGATAATGACACTTTCAAATTCGGCCAATATTTACTCACGGTCCACTAGCTACCAGTTATGTGCGCAAGATGAAAATAATAATCATAATAATCCGGTGGTTCTACACAGCCCTGGCTATGTAGATGGAAAGACAAAGGGGTGCAGACCGTACCACACAACACTACCTTGGGCTTGGCAATGCGTGTGGAGGTGTTTCTGTTCTTCCTTGTTGAGTTCAAATATCTCCAAGCCTTCTCCAGAATGACTGATTCTACCTGGAAGTTCAAAGTTAGTTCCCTTTGGGAAGAGACACAAACACACACACAGTGTCTCGGAATGTGATTCTGAGACACTGGGCTCCCTAGCGGCTCATTTGCTAAATCACATCCTTGCCAGTTGCAGTGCGAGATTGCCGTCAGCATGGAGACGTGGTCCCCCTTGGCTCGGAAGGCAGAGGTGTGGCTATGTGGTGGCGTGCGCGTGGCCCGAGACACCCACCAACCTTCTAAGTTTATCTCCTCATTCTCTGCCACTTTTGCGTGGTTGAAAAGACAAACATCCCGAGACAACCACAGGCCCACCCCGCCTATCCTGTCCCTTCTCAGCCACCATCCTCCTGCGTCTTTGTGCATCAGTTGTACACATGGGACAAAGCTGAGATTGTGCTACTGAGTAAAGGATACGGTTGGATGGTTGAATATGGATGGTGCTGTAATACTGTTCTATTATTTAGCTTTATATAGCAGTGGGTTTCTCCGTGCAGGTTCTTGGTATCCCCACTACCAAATGATGGGCATGGCCACAGAATTCAGCACAGACCAGACCACACAGAATGGTGTTATTATATGGCTGCCTCCTTTCCCATTAAAGTCAGGTTAGATTCAGGTCAGCAGGCTTGGAATCAAACAGATTTAAGAGAAAGGACTTTCCATTTTTAACATGCAATTTTGTTTACCATTTTATTGTGTCATTTAGTGCTTTCAACGTGTGTTCAAGAAGGCATCACAGTCATAAATTAGTCCAATAGTACTCTAATCGTTTAGCTGAATTCATGTCAATGCACTGACGTCTCTGGGGCCATTTTCATTAAGTGTGCTATAGCAGCTCATATGAACGAAGCACATTCATTCCCCATAAAGTCCTGTAATCACACCGTCGTAGAGCTGGGAAAACATTTAATTAGAGGACTTCACTCTGCCGTCAAGCCTATATGCCGTGCATGTCTACGTAACGTTGCATCGGTGCTAAAAGAAGCTACAACCAAAAAAAAAAAACAATATGACGTCATGACTGCCACCTGATGAGAATGGCTCCTTTGGCCGATTATTCTAACAAGCAGTCCAGAGGAAATTGCAGGGACAGAGATGTGGATGTGGCCTGAGCACAGGCAAGAGAGGTGGTCAGTGTGTTCCTACTCCTACCCAAACCTGATCTTCTGGACAAAAGGTCACAATACACGGTATATTCTTTAGATATCAGTAGCATAATGACCACATTTGCCTCAGGTGGCGGATAATAAATAATGAGCTAGTTTGCATTTACTGGCAACGGGACGGGAAAACGGTGTCCGTGTTTTACGAGGACGGGCACATTATTTGTATAAATGTGTGACGTGTCTGCCCCAGATGTGTATCCCATCAGCTGCTTTGCCCCACACACATTGAAATGCATTGCGAAGCATAGCGGCTTTGTTGTTGTGAGCGGTGTTCGCCACTTTGTTTGCTTTGTGTAGAAGTACTGGATTCTTTTTTTCAAAACGCACAGAATGGTAAGATAGCAAAATGCGGGGAGATATCTGGTGAATTTGACAAAAAGTATATTATCTTACAATTAGCTTAGTATGTGTTAAAGGTATAGAGAGCCTAAGTCACTTCCGCATAATGGGACCTAAGTTAGAAAAAAATATGTATGGTCAACAGCGAGAATACAATTATTTTTAGATCCATTTGCTTTGTGACACGAAGTGCACATATGATGTTTGTCTATTTAAAAGAAAGTTCTTCGAGTCAAGAGAGTCTCAGTTTGTCATGCATTTGTTGAAGTATAAGACTGTGAATATATGTAATTAGTAAGACTACAAAACCTGTGTCGTGTAAAACTAAAGATTACTTTATAGTTTTACAACAAACTGCAACTTTCTTCACTTGAACAACTATCTTTTCTTAAATAGACAAACATCATATGTGTACTTCGTGTCACAATTCAAACGGGATCTAAAAATAATTTAATTCTATCAGTTGACTACTATACAGACATATTTTTTTCCAAACTAAGATCCCATCATGTGGAAGTGACTTAGGCTCTCTATAGTCAGCTATTGCAAGCTAAGAGTTGTTTTCACACCGTGGCCTTATTTTGTTCAACTGTCTAATGCCCGTCTCACCCTCACCAGATGTCCCCGTCCTCAACCCAGTGTTTACAGTAAGCGTCTCAGCGGTACTGCCCCTTACCTGCCTTTGCCTGTTGTCTTCAGTTTACCTTGTCTGAGATTTTTGTACCTTTTGACTTGAGACTGCACTGCAAAAAATGGCTCTTCAAATACAAGTAAAAGAATTATGAATACAAGGTCATATTTGCTCATAATAAGTAAATAAATCTGCCAATGGAACAAGTGAAAATTTGCTTGTAAGATTTATTGAAATAAGACATTATATCTGGATAGAAGAGCTCTTGTTAGGTAATGGTGTCTTATATTAAGTGTAGTTAGATATTTTTACTAGAAATTATACAAATATACTTGGTAAAATGTTTACATTGTTTGTAGTGTACCTGCTGCCTGCCCCTGTTGTTACGATCGTGCATGCCAACCCCGTCCGCTCGGTAGGGTTATAAAAAACAAGAGGCCGACCGCGGCCTTAGTCATTCTGGAGAACGCTGGCTAACTTCAAGCTCAAATCAAAAACAAGCTCCCTCCGCAGCGCCACCCCACACATTGACACGCACAGAGAACGGTAAGATAGCAAAATGTGAGGAGATATCTGGTGAATTTTGACTAAAAGTGTATTAGCTTATAGTTAGCTTACAATAGCTCACTATACCTTTTAATTGCTGACCAGCTGCCCTTACCTGTTCTGTGCAGTGCTCTGCCTGGTTGTGTCGGCTGGCTGCGTGCCTCCCGGGTTGGTGCTTTCCCTCGTTCTCGCTCGCAAAGGCTTTCGCACTCCGTCTCCTGTGAATGAACGCCACAGACACGCCCAGATGTCACAAGTCTATTTGTTTAAACCGCATGCCTGCCACTCAGCGATCACCGACGCCGGTGCAACAATCACATCCGCCAACAATTACAACCGCCTTGTAGAATAACACACAACACAGCCCTGATGAAGCAATATGAGCCGGGCCCGACCGACTGAGATAATAAATACTGGGCATCCCTCTTCACCCAGAGACACCTTCAGCACCTAAATAATACTACTTGTTTTTCTTTCCATACAAAGGTTGCAGCTCAAAGTGCAAGACCATTATCTCTCTCACACACACAGTTGAGTTATGCATGAGATCAACCGTACCAACATCTGCATGAGAAGGAAGGCAGCGGTAAACGTCTGTAAAGCCCTAGTTGGGCTTGATAGTGGAAAGGCCCAGCAGGAGAGGGAACTTAAAACGGGGAGGCAGCAGCATTTTAGCATGTGGGGAGGAAACAGAGGGGGGTAGGTGCTGTCGGTTGGTAGCGAGGTGCGTGTGCGTGTGTGTGTGTGTGTGTGTGTGTGTGTGGGGGGGTGGCTTAAGGAGGGACAGCGTAGATGCTAACACTACTGCTGTTAGTCTGTACGACCATGAGTTTCTCCACAGGGAAGTCAGCTGAACAAACACTTGGCCGCACACACGCACGTACACACACACACACACACACGTGCACGCACACGCGCGCGCACACACGCACGCGCTCTACAAAGCAATTCCGTTGCGTTTGAAACCGCTGGCAGTGTAGGGACCATTCTTTGACTCCTGTGAAACGATAAAGCTAACTTTAGCACAGCACATAATGCAGCTAAAACCATGAGGTATGCAGCGTGAGAATAGAAACCCAAAGCTTGGGCTGGGTCCTGGCTCTGTGCTGGGAAAACATACACAAGACCTTAAGACGACTGAAAGTAGGCAGCTATACTTATACGTCCAGTACACTACTAACTGGAAACATGCGTGCACATTTTGTAAAGTTCAAATAAAAACACGCACCCACTCTCCATGTGAGCACAATGCTATTAAAAATAACGGCCGCGGATACGAGCAGCATCGGTGATGCATGAGTAATGACTCACAGCTTCGCCCGATGACAGCGTTTTTAATCAACCCAGTGCGATTAAAGCGGCCTACTTGAGTGCGACCTAATTGGATGAACCAACACAAAGCCTGCTACAGGTTAAACACACCTGAGAGGCATTTTCTGCACTGCTGGCGTGCACACCTATAGCAGGCCACAAGAGCAGGCTCACAGGCTCACCCACCCACAAACACAAACACACATATAGCCTAGGTGCATTAGCAGCCGTACAATAGCATCACGAGGACGCATTACTCTCTTGTTAAATCCACCGAGAGAAGCAACTCAAACATCCCATAATATGAATAGTTGGTTTTAGTTCACCACGACATTAGTTAAGTTAGTCAATTAATCAATTATGTGAAATATTCCGTCTCTATAACAAAGCATTGTTAAATGTGCTGTATAAATAAAGTTAATTGTTAATGAAATACACTAGTAAATTACTAGTAGAGAGCCCCATTATGAATATATCATATGAGTAGAGCTTAATACTTAACAGCACAAACAGGCAGCACACACACCTATAGGCCTACCTCTAGTTACAATCCTTGTTCCAGTACATTCACTAATATAGAGGACACGGGCACATCAAAGCAGGAGCTCAGCCAAGACGCAGCCTCTAGAAAGCCTAACCGCATTAGAGAGTTCACAGCCGGGGCTCTTCTGACCTTTCTGAGCAAGAGAGTCTGAGGCCAGCTAATAGTGTTTCAGTTGCAAACACAATTAGAGGGAACAAATCCCACCCCTCCTCCCCTCCAAAGCAGACATGCAGCGATCGCGTCGCAGCTCCCGGCAACTGAACCACAGGCTACATATTTCTCTCAGACAACCGAGGAGGAGGAGGAGGAGGAGGAGGGGAAAGAAATGGAAATGCAGTGGGAGCAGAGGCTGATCACTAGTCACTAGTCATTAGTGGCTTCACCAGCTGGCCCTGGCGGCTGGAACCTGACACCGTGGAACACCAGCGACCCCTCCTCTTCCTCCTGGTGCTCTGCTCCCCCGCCTCACCTCACCTCCCTCACTCCCCTGCCAGCCCTCTGAAGATACCCGGCGCGGCGTTATCCTGTGGTGACCCAGAACCTCCCAGATGCCCTCTCAAGGCGACGGGCCCGTAAACAAACGTGTGTTGCGCGCGGTGAGGCGTGGCCCGATCCGGATCCCTCGGGACAGCAGACTCTCGCGGCGGAGTACAGCTTCGGCTGGACTTCGACCGCGAGTCCAAGCCTGAAGCCGTTGCGCTCCGGTCCGAACCGCAGCGGCTCGGTCTAATCAGCGTCGTGCTGGCAGGCTACGGGCTTACCTTAGCTGCGACGTTAACCCACGGTGACAATCACCATCAATTCATCCAATCACCTCTCAATGGACGGCTCCCTAGGCGGTTGTGTGCCACGAACCATCCGGCACGTCAGGTTAGAACAGAACGGCCGACCGCGGGGGGGCCCAAAGATCCGGCAGCAGCAGCGCGGAGTACGCACCAGACCTGACGTTGGAGCCCTTGCGTCGGGGCCTTCCACCACGTCTCCGCGCGGGTGATCCGGGTCTCGCTTTCCATTACCGCGCGCGTGGCACGCCTCCATTAAGTGAAACACAGCAGCTGCAGTGGAGCAGCAATCATCTCCACATTAGGGCCCTTTTCCACTCGGTGCATCGCCTCAGTCTGGTCCGCAGAAGAGACCCACGCAACAATAAATAAGAAGGGCCGCAAGCTCCGATCCCATGTTCCACAGCCGACGACGAGCTAAACTGCTGCAGCGGCATTTTAACAGCGGTTTGAAGGGGCCAGCCTCTTTACAGAAGCTCGCTTTGGCTGTACATGTCTGCCAAGGAAGGCTTTTAATACATACTTCTCAAAAGACTCCTCTCATTACGTACAGTATGAACTGCCTTCTTCACACAGTTAGCCCTTAATCCGCTCTTTCCTCAGGTTGCTTATACAGGTTTGTGATGAGCTCAGAGAACAAACAAGTGTCTGTCTGGGGCCCTGAACACAGCCACCCCCCCTCAGTACCTGACCTAGCAACAACACACTGCTCAAAGACGACAAATACACAAATATTAAACCGCTTTACCACAAGAAAAATCCAGACGTTGTGTAAACATCACAGATGCAGTGCTTTCACCCTCCCGTGACTTCGCAGAGGGGTATAATTATAAAGATATAGTACATAAAGTACATTTTGTGGCCTTATTCTAAAACACTTTACAGGTAGGGTCTCCTGTGGTCCTGCAGCGTGCAATCAAGTCCCTCCGAAAAGTTGGATCTGGTCTATACAGGACTGAGGCCCCAGCGGTCAAAACACAATGCCACCACGGACAGTCAGTCAGTCAGTCAGTCATTCTTATTAACAACAAAACATGTCATTCATTCATCCTTCCCATGATGCAATTTGCATGGGCTGGCTTCCAATGCAAAAGATGTTAGCGTACGGAGAAAGGAGAGCCGTGTCTATCATCAGAAAGCAGCAGGAAGCATAACATTTACCTCTCTCTTTCTCCGTCCAGACTGTCTGTCTGTCTGTCCCTCTCTCTCTGTCTCCCTCTCTCAGCCGGAATGCCCGCGCAGCCAGGACGTCCTCTAGGCTGCCTCTCCACTCTCTCAGCCACATCACACACACACACACACACACAATACCAAGAAGCCACTCCCATGACTTCCCCTCGCTCCCATTTAGTCTCTATAGGGCTCTCACTCTACTGACCCCCCCCCCCACCCCCCGAGCCAAACGTCATTCACAAGCACACACACACACTTTCCCTGCATGTTAACGGGCTGCCTGGTTGACACATTAACTTCTGACACTCCGTCAAAGGTCTGTTTTGAGCCAGGATTTACTGGTGCCATTTTTCCAGTAGTCTGGGAAGTACTACTACTATTACTACTACAACTACAACAACAACAACAACAAGAGCAGCTATGTTATGCTAATAATAAGGATTTTAGACTATAATACATTCTACACACCTGTGTGAATTACACTAGCCTCTGTGTAATTACAGCTGCAATTCAGAAACATTCCCATTGAGAGTCATAAATGAACACTAAAATTTTCGGGTAGAACAAAGCACAGAGAAACAGCTTAAAGGGCACAGTGTAATCCACGTCATCCATCTATCATTCACAATTCCACATGAAGTTCGATCGGGAGATTGCATTTCATGTTCGATTCTTAATGCGTGACAAAGAAACAAAAACTTGTCCTATTGGAAAGCTCAGAATTGTGACAAACCATGTAACTCCGCCCCCCTCCCACCCCCATATTACACTCCAATAATAATAATAATATAATAAATAATAATAACACTAAATAATAATAACTAATAAAATGACTGTCTATCACCGGCACTGAAGTTACAGAATGAGTTTGTGTCGGATGCAGCGGTGCGCGTGCCGTGCGTGCCTGTGTGTGTATGTGACTGCGAGCACGAAACCCCTATCTGGGAGCTCCATCTGCCACGGGGACAATCGCACACAGCTCAAAGAGATATGTCAAAGGCAGGAGCCTTGCTGCTAATGTTGTTGTTGTTGTCGTTTCTGGTCACGTTTCCATTCCAGCGCAGACTGGACTGCTGAGGCACAGCTGGTGGGCTGGTCGCTGGTCTCCCCCCCTCTCTCACACACACACACACGCACACATGCACGCACACACGCACGCGTGCCTCCCTAACCACCTGTTATGCAGAAAAAAAGAGGAAGTCCGCTAAAAAAGGCTTGTGTGCTTTGGAACTCTCTGACCCTCGCGTTCTTCCGCTGGTTTTCTATCTGGATGATACTGTGGTTAAATGAAGTCAACAGATCCAGTGCACGGTTAAGCAGTGATAAACAATGGACGCTTGCAGAGCCATGCGCTATTTGCCTTCATGTTACTGCGGCTAGGAAAGAGATGCCAGCGTATTTGCATGAAGCAGTGGCTCCGAAACTCTGGGTCAGAGAAGCCTCCCAAGGTGTAACAAGATGATTCTAGCAGGGGCGGTGAAAGAACATACAATCAAAATGAATACATACAATAAAAATAGAACCTTTTAACATTACATTATTTCAAATAATTTCTTTTCATTTTGAATATCTTTAATACAACCAACACAGCTTTCACTGCTGTTGGAACTTGTTTATATGGATTTAAAACAACATAACTGGCTGACAATCAGGACAGTCATCTACTAGCTGGAATTTTTGTAGCAACCACATTCAGTGGACAGTGTACAAACATTGTTGAAGCATGTTCCCGGCAAACGCAGCCTTCAAAACAAATATCCAGACCAGATAGCATCTAGCCCCGGGACATGCTCCTAATTAGGCTGTCGGGCCTAGACGATCTCTACGTCATTCGTACGGCGACCCACACAGTAGTTTAACTGTCATGCTTTTCAAAGATAAGTATAGATCAGTTATAAAGCTACATTCTCATACCAACCACTAGAGGGCCTGTCAACCAAAGACAACACAGTTTTTGTTTTCAGAGTGTGTGTCCAGACTGGCAAGATAGCAAAAGAAGAAAGATAAGAAGAAACAGAAACGACGCACACGCACACATTTTTCACAACCTGTATTTTAGAGTGACATGATCTTATGTTATCCTATACAACTCCACAGTGGCAAAGCCCCGGGGGTTGATGAGATTCGTCCAGAAATGCTAAAAGCTTTGGATGTGGAGGGGA
>JAODUH010027264.1:5721-22324 GCA_027564835.1 Typhlichthys subterraneus
TGTGTGCTTTTTGGTTGATGAGAGTGAATATGTATATTGTGGCATGTTTGGTGTTTTGGTTGGTATAATCTAATTTGGTCATATACAGTCAGGCACACTAAAGAGTCATAAAGCGCTGCTGGACTATGTTTTCCATCATTGGACATAGAATTGAAGTGGTTCCCTTTTACCTTTAAACGGTTATAAAAGTCTGTCGGTAGCACAAAGGGTGGCAGTTACACCTAACCAAGATGGCAGGAATGTAGTCATTATCCGCTCGATGTCTCTTTACCCTCCTGCCCCGCTATGTGTACTGGGTCCCACACTCTAACAGGCAACTCTCTATCTATTGCTTATTTGACTAAATGCTGATGAATGAGCTTGTTCTTGCCCAAATAACTGCTCATTCCTGTCGTGGCCAAGGCTTGTTTTCTGCTGTTGGTTCCATGGTCCTCCACACCCCCTCTTTCTATTTCATTGACCAACAGAGCTCAAGGGCAAAAAGGGTTGTGTAATTTTTGAACAGTACAACACCTCAAAGGCCATTCACTGTGGAACTGCCATGACAAACTGTATCTCCAAAAGAGCAGGCGGCTATCAGTTCACAGCCACTGTTCTCAGTTGCAATGCTTGTTATGTGCCAAAGGTCTCATTTCCGGGAACATATAATATAAATGTGATCTCCATTCTCAGCTATAAGATGGAGAAGGCTTATCAGCTTGGTGCAATGGCCTGCTGAAAAGCATAGGGAATCACTATGGGCCTACATTATATTGGATCTGTTCTAATTGGGTAGAAACAGTAAGACATGCTATTTTACTTGAGGGAAATAGACATAAAAGCAGTGTTGTTAATGCAAATTAGCATTATTGTTCCTTTCCCAGAGGCTTTCTTCAATAGTAGTCATTTCCATTTTACAAACTATAGCAAAACAGTTTTTCTAAACAACTGACGTTGCTCATGCATAATGAATAGTTTAACTCAGATGTATTCTTAACGTTAACTTCTCCCTCCTTCAGAACATTTTAAACATTTTAACACTGGCCATTTGCCACAGAGCAATATTGTATAGTTCACTGTTAACTTATGCTTCATTAATGTCCTGACTTCTCCTATTCAACAGCTGTTAATATGAATAGTCATCTTCGAAACACACTTACAGAATTCTGGTCAAGTGGGTTCAAAAGCCACATTCAGCAACTCTTGACTAGTACGAGTACTGCACTGTCTATCTTCACCGCAATTCCTAATGAACCCATTTGCACATTTACAATAGACAATGAATGAAATACAAATATAGATTTTACACTACACTTGATTTTACACTTTATACTATAGGTATGCTTCAAAGAAACACACCTCTATTACAATCCATGCATTTGACATGTTCACACTGGTTTCAAACAGTTTTGTGATGAACTGCATAACCTCTGAAAAGTACTGTACTCCACAGAAAGACAACTTGTTCTATGATTCAGTGCCATCTACAATATTAGCCGCCGTAAACATCTGCTGGCTGTGGATAGCACGCCGTGCGTAAAGCGCGTCAGTTTCGTGTGTGACGCGCATTGCGGCACCTATACTGCTCAGCGAATGTGCAGATTGCACTGTGAAAACAACATCTGGCTAGGAAATATGATAGGAAAGCACTCCATTATTATGTATTGTAAAGACACTCATGACACGTGTACTGTACTGCAGGTGAAAAAGATTCAAATATGTGTGGGCTCAGGTTAATTTTCCCGAAAACGGGAGCATCACACATAGTTTTCCCTGTAAACACCCGTTGTTAATTGAAACCATAAAAAAAAAAAAAAAGTATAATACACATACACATTAAGTAAGCTACATACTAGCAGTGCATGCAGCCTACATACTATTTTCGATACACACATTAAATGGTTGAACTGAAAAATATGAAATAATGCAGGTTATCGCTGCAGGAACAGAATGAAGAACAACACGGTGAGAAAGTGGTGAAAACATGGAGCAATAAGGAGTCATTTGGGCTTAGCTCGGGATATCGCTGGCTTGTGTGACACTGGGTTGCCATATCTGGGTCAGGCCTCCCAGCACCTCAGCCGTCATGTGGCGCTCTACGGGGAGAGATGTGCTCCTTAACATGATCGTGGTTAAAAAGGAAATGGATTTGAGAATATCTTTATTCTGCAGGTGTGGCACTCGTGATGGAGCACTCTCCTAGTTTGCAGGCTGAGCACAAATTCATCTGTGGCACCGTGGGGCTGAAAGATGCGCACCCCAGCTGGTACAGTATGTACCGTGTGTCTCTCATGCCATAGAGTCCCACTTTAAATGGTACTCCCTTCTGCCTGACCGTGTCTGTGTGAGTTGATGCAAACCCGTACTGAAATGTGATGGTAATAGGCAACAATGTACAACCCTGACCTGTTCCACAGAGACATGCTTGTGTGTCACCCGGGACCCTCTGGGGCCTTTCATGCTCGCTCTTGATGGCCGCAGTTTAATCAACCTGGCAGGGTGTCCTGGCCTGACACCACGTTATTACCGAGGCTGGCCGTCCCGCCACACACAGTCGTGGGAGGGTGGCTGTTGTGAGAACGCCAGACCAGCGTGCTCCTCCCAGAGCGTTGGCCCCAGCTGGTATAGTAGTCCGCAAGTGCGCACACGTGGTTCACAGTCATCCCACGCTTCTGGAGATTACATTCATCGGACTGATGAATTCATCCATCAGTGAGATTAATTGCACTTAGATGAGGTGGGTTATTTTTATGTCCATGTTAAGCAGGTGACAATCTATATTTCTTGTACTGGTGATATTTTTAAATCACCCTACATGACAAATGCCTCACTGGTAATTGCAGAACTCCGTAGGTGACCTTTAGAAAATCATATTAAAACGTGTGGTTATTCTTTATATGTTCAGGATGTTGTAATACAGTACGCTATAGCAAAGGCTTGCTAGACTTTAGCCACACATGGTGGAATTTTTCAGTACTATCACAAACCATTCAATTATTTTGACATCAAAGACATGGGCAACCAATAGCAACATTCTTCTTTTTTATTTTTTCATTATGACACAACTGTACAGAGAGCTGGGCCATCAGTCTTCTCCACCAATGCATGTTTCTTTATCCCTTTCTTTCTTTTTTCTTCATTTCAGCAGTGAGCATTGGGAGAGAACCAATCAATGAAGCCTGTGCAGACCAGAGCACAATAATGACAAAAGCTTCCAGAAGCTGCCAGTTTGTGTGGAGAGAACTTCCTATACATTCAGCAGCCTCCGCCTACTCAACCCCGCTCCGTAGATGTAGCTGTAAACCATTACTGCAACTTGGGCCGGAGCAGGCTCCCTCACAGGGCCTGTCGAGCCTCATGCAGACCTCGGTATGTTAGACAGTGTATAGCCACATGATCATAGAGAGGCTCTACTCAAATAAACATGCAGCAAAATATGAGATTATTACGGCTCCGGTGTCACACTCCTTTTCCTGTTCTCTGCCTGTGTAGGGTAAAGAACCATTGTGTGCATCGCTCTTAAACCATGCTGGCCTGGTGGTCTTGTGGCACAGACAGGTGGCAGTTGATTGGCTTAGAGGAGTGGTATACTTTATGGATCTTAAGATGTGCTGTCTTCAGTTATCTTCTACTATTAGCTTCTTAGCCTCGACAAAGTCAGCATGGCGATGTGAACAAACTCTCTTACTCACTCGCCCTATCTCATATCTGTATTGATACATGCAATGTCTCTGTATTACCATCTCCCTCTCACCTCGCCTCTCACACACGCACACACACACACACACACACACACGCACACGCACACACACGCACACACACACCTGCAGGCAGATGCAAGATTGCTCATCTCTGTTCTCCAGGGCTAATTACTTTTAAGTGAAAAAAGCTCTCCATTGGGGGGGGGGCGAGCAGAAATTACATGTCTAATGGCATGGAATAGTTGTGCAAATTGAAGAATTGAAACACACTTTTTTTCTCTGTCTCCCGGTGCGTGCCACCTTAAATTAGATTCTAATGCAGACCCCATTTATAGATAATGGAGTGCAGTTCAAGCCCACCTGCCTGTAATTATTTTTTTAATCCTACAGGTGGCCTGCTGTATCTTTTATAGTCCTGCTGGCCTCCATTTTGAAATGACTTCTGTGTGTGTCAGCAACTTGGGAAGTGGACTGGCAATGATGACAACATCTCTATTAAAGTGGGTGTGTTCCTTCTGAGCGAGGCTTTAAAACGGTGCCTTGGACAGACAGTGACACAATAGAAGCTATTAGCAAGCCCTCTCTCTGCCATCTGCCGAGAGTTTGGGTCTGTCAAAAAAGAAAACTATATCTTATGAGTTCTGTAGTTGTGTTTTAGTATCATGCAGATGAATGCTTTGCCCTGTTAGTCGGAGAGCATGTCTGGTTTGACAAGAAAGGGAGGAGAAGAGAGACATCTGCCAGAGTTAAAAATAAACTTAACTGTTCTTATGGGAGCAACGCTGAGAGCTTCACAGGGAATTTCAGAAGGCTGTCCTATTGGCTCAGAGGTCACAGTGAGCGTGCGTGCATGCGTGTGTGAGTCTGTGTGGCTTCATATGTGAGGCCTACAGATTAATGTTTGACTGTATGTGGAACGTTTACAGCCACGGGCCAGCGATCCAATCCTATTAGCTATCCTAGTGGATAATAGTCTTGCATCTATTTCAAAGACACCTATCATTATTTTCTGAAGTGAAAAACTACATTATTTAAATGCATATTTTGTACAAGGAGAGTGCTGTCAATCAACGCACGGCGTATAAAATATTAACCCTCTCAGAACAGTGACTCTAAGACATACAGGGAAATATCTTGATACACCCTAATTAGGATTCCACTGCGCCCACAAGGCACTGATGTAAAGCTGAAAGGAAGCTTTCATATCAGACACGTGGGAATTCTGGGGGCTGTCAAGATACGCCTCTGGTGATCCAAGCCAGAGCGACAAAGAAGATGTACTGGAACAGCAGCAAGAATAGCAACGTATCACCCACACCAGGCCTGCCGATGCCTGGCTACAGCCAAGATGTACATGGCAGGTAACCCAGTGTCCCAGTGCACCTACTTAATCTTCCAACGTACTCAAACGTGGAATCATTTGTGTGTTTGTGTGTGTGTGGTTGTGAAGCGTATGCGTTTGCTCAATATCTTAGTCATTATCACATTTCATTTATTAACAATCACAAAGTAAATTAAATATACTAGTGGTAATTTTGGCTCCAGGTGGCAACTGTGTTATTTGCCCGATGCAATGCTTGACCTATAAGGTTGCCAGAGTGTTGGCGATGAAGTAAAGGTTAATGAGAGTAAAATGGGCCAACCGCCTTCATTTATTATGTATTTGCTGCTTTGTATCATGTACACTCTTGTGTCACCTCTGCCTTAGGCTATTGGGCTTTTAGGAGTGTATTATGCAAAGATTACACCTAAAAAATATATATTAAATATATATCATATATATATATATATAATATTAGAGCAGTGCAGGTAGCAGTAAGAATCTTGCTTAAAGAAAAGACCGGGATGGAGTTAAAGATAAATATACTGTAGATTGGACAGGTGTTATACTTTTGTAGCCAGTAAGCCTAGTATCTGGAGGGTTTTAGGACCCAGGGAAGTCCAGGAGGGCATACAAAGAGAAGACAAGCTTTGGGCCCTTCTTTCCTCCTATTCCTGTGTTAGTGTTTTGGAGAAGAGGTGCAGTCCTTGCATGCAGTATTGTGGGTATTTATACTCTCCTCCTGCCACCTGCCTTCACCCTGGGAAGTGTTTATGCATTGACCAATAAAGAAGGAAGCTCAAGGGTGCCGTTGTTTTTCCTTAAATTAGTTCATGTGCCTTCAAAATAGTTGTAATAGAGCTTTAGGTTGGATCTGGCATTATTTCGGGAGGGCATGGAAGGACCGGCACCTGGGTTTTAGTTTGGTTGTTGGGCCTACTGTAGTTGAGATGTGATATAACTGTTGAGTTGTGGCCTACCCCTTGCTATGCTTTAGCTGTCCTGGTCATTTATTTTGTGACCTTATCCGAAGGAACTAAAGTTTTTAATGTATATTTTAACCTATTTAACGTCTTTGGAGAATTACCCTTCCTGTGTCCTTTGAATAAATAATAAATAAATATACACTGCATCTACCTTTTGGTTCTGATACCTTTGTGGAGGATTCTGCTGGTACAGTTGGTTCTCAGCTTTCATTTTTATCTCAGTTGTATTATATTGGAACTATAACTATTGAGAAGCTGGCGAACGTGTCAGGTGTTAGACTTTTAAGATGCGTCGTGTTTGTATAATCTCAAGAACACAGAACAGGCATTCAGGTGGCGGCAGAGGCTTTATCTTACAGTGGTCACTGCTCCCGTTTTGGGCAGGACATTCCCATAAGCAGCATGTGACGTCTGCTTGTACCACTTGTAAGCACATGCATAACCATACTGTACGTGCCCCGTCATTACCTCAAACTAAGTCCATATTCTGACGCTGCCATGTTTCATTTGGCTGCTGATGTGCATAAATGAACACTTTTTACATTGGACTCCATTATATCGGCTCAAACTATTACTTTTGATAAGCCATTACATTTCGACTATGGTAGATGTATTTGTAAACTATTCAGTCAGATGCAGCTTTACAGAAACCATGGAAACCAATGACGGTTGAAAAAAGCAACGTTTTGGTAACTCAGTAACAACATGCGTCTATATTTCGATCAAAATGAAACTACTCTGCCTTCTCTCGCCAATATCACTGCAGGACGCACTCCATGCAATGCCTGCAGAAACAGAATGGTAAACTAGACTTCCTATGCGTCTATAAGCTTAGCTATTACATAGTTGGAAATATTGAAGTGTGCCCGCTATCCCAGATCCGCCCCGTACAATATTTCCATTGAAACTTTACCCATTTCCTCATCTGCAACTTTTTGCAGACAGAATGCCAATGTGCCTCTAAAGCAGGTGGACAAAGGAATGCATTACATTTACCGATAGAGCATAGAGTGCGTCGCATGGAGAATTACCTGCAATAAACGAAAGTGCCGCCAGGAGAGGGAGAGATAAAGCGAGTGGGAGTGAAATAGAGGGTGTGTGCCCGCTGTTTGCAGATTTGTTGGGTGAAATAGCTGGCCATTATCTGGACAGGCAGAAAGGCCCGCGCGGCACAGTGTGAAGAATGCTAACGTGTGGCCTGGCATGTAATTAACAGATAAAACTGTCGCTTCATTAAATGCATATGCGGCACCGTGAGTTCCGTGCACTAGTATTGATTGTCCGAGCACCTCGCTTGCCTGCTCCTCCGTGCCACACCGGACTTCTGACACACTACATCCATCACAACAGCTACCTACCTCCACCATATTTATAGCATTTTAATTACCCTCCAGCTCAAGCCAACATTATTAGCTTTTCTCTTTTTTTCTCCGCCTCTCAGCGAAACATCCATGCATGGTAATAATGTTTTTCTGAGACAGAAGCTGTAGGTATCTGTATCAAGGACACAGCAAGAGAGAGAGAGAGAGAGAGAGAGAGAGAGAGAGAGAGAGAGCAGGACAAAAGGTTGATGACTCAAAATGACAATGAAAAATGGAAGCTGCTGGGAAAAAAACATGCGGAACACAGGCAGTAATGTCACCTTGGAATAATTTCTGAAAGATTAAATAAGCCACTCTCCACATTCCTCTGTGATGACAGGGTTTCAAAACTCTCACTATTTTCTACACTGCAGAATCAAATGTGCACATAGTCGCTGAAGAAACAAAGATGGGGAGATAAGTAAATGATAACGTGAAGCAAGGACAAAGCCCACATTACAGAAATGATCGTGTCTGGAGAAATGACAACAATAAACAGCTATATTGTTAACATAACATAAAACATTGGTCCTTTCCATTTGAATTGTATGTCCTATATATAAAACCTTTCCATTGTCAGATGATAAACAGCATGAATGTTTTTAATTAGCAATAGGCTTGTGTGTTATGCAATGTGTTAATACAATGAAATGTTTGTGCTTTAATAAACTGAATGTCCGGAGAGTAATGTTGCACTGTGTGGTTCTTGCTCTAAGAAGACTGTAACTCGACAACATAAAATAACAACATAAACACAGGCTTAGCCTTGCTGCTGAACACCAGTCAAAGCATGTATGTAGGCGTTGTACTGTATATTGGTCCAATGTGTTGCTGTTCTGATTAAAACACAGCACAGGAGCAATAAGAGAGAAAGCCTTTCTGTGTGCTGCATATTTGGTCACATGGGATGATATTGAAGACCTTGTTGGGTCCCAGCTGGATCACATTACAAGCCATGTGAATCGGTATCCACGGTGAGATAGGTAGGCGGAGCTCCTTCGATACCAAAGCCTTCAGCAAGCATCACATTGGCTGTCTCAGCCACCGTTTAATCAGCTATCAACTCATCTATAGCTTGGCTTCATCATTCTGATGTTTTGTCAGCTCATATTGTATATTTTCCATGAACAATCACACACACGGAAACACACACACAGTATTTAACCTTTAGGGTGATTATGCCAGAGGGTGCAGACATACCTTAATTTGTCCCTTTTGCCCCCATTGTTGTGGATAGGTATGCGTGATGCTAGCCTGGCTCCGCCCGACTATTGCTATAAGCTCGATTTCTTTTCGCTTACAGTCTGGAAACCCTGTTGGTAGTAACATTTTCACAGCCACCCTGACCAATCGGGGTGGGTTAGTGAGATGACGATGAAGTCAAGCGTGTTTTGAGTTGTAGCAATGCCGTATGGGTAAATGCCATTGCTGTCCAATAGTTAACCAGAGGTTTACTCCCAGTAGGAGTCAACAAGTGTAAAAAGTGTAACTGCACACTATAATGTGTTTTTTGATCTTTAACCAAAGTAATAGGATTGATCTGTGATGAGACACATCAATGCTGGTGTTAATATTGACAACATTTAAGATTTGATGAAAATCTGCATTTTATGGGCTGAAAACAGAACTACACGTCATATCTTACACTTATTACACGTAACACTTAGCACGCTCATACGTCCTCAAATTCAATTGTTAATGTTTATGTTAATGGCGGTCCCCCTCTCAGCCCCTCCCCTCACTCAGCTGCTTGACTCATGTTTTCATAGTTGTAGTGGGTGTAGTCAGGCTAAGAGCTGGGTTGCACTTACACTTTAACACTTCCCACAGGAGCATGGTCAGACCACATAGTGAATATGGTCTGGTTGCACAAGGCAAGGGTGCTGCCTGCCTGTGGACTTAAACACTGTGTCTGAACAGTGAATATTGTCATCTTCATCCATGTTTTGATCATGTATTATAAGTGTAAGATAAGGATGCTTTTGTTATATACAGTACGTAGCCTACTGTTGCTGAAAATTACTAACTAAAACTAACACTAAGGGTTTCAGGAGGAAGGCACACTATTGCAGTGAAGGAATAAGTGTATTTGTTTGGTGTTGATTTCAAATATCAACATATCTTTAGCATTACTTACTCCAAATTTAACACAATCGTCATCAACAATTAACACACAAATCAACAAACACACAAGTCACACATACTGTAACAGAAAGTGTGTTCCTTCATTGAGCCTATGTCTGCTACATTTACATTATAGCATCAATGCGTATATATCTCTGTCATTTGTTAAATTCAGTACACATTTATTTGGAAAAGTATGTACACGCTGTTATGGCTTGTCATCTCAAGACTTTAATTATTGTCACCTAGACCTAATAGCACCCAGCATGTGATCAGCATGGTTAATGCGGGTCACAGATGTCAGTGATAAAAAGTCCCATCACACAAGCTGTCATGTGTGGTAGCTATTTGCTGTAGACCGTGTTAGCAATGAATTTCAGAGCCTCGTTAATATATTCATTCGATCACAGAGGCAGTCATCTTTTGGGACCATGGCTCACAAAAGGTCATGCTCTAAAGTCGTTGGTCATTCTTTCAGAGCTGTGTTTGCCGAATGCACAGCAGCTCAACCAGTCAATACCAAGTTTATCAAATGCACATATGAAATTGCTGAGACCGGAGATTCATTTGAAAGTGTTTTGCAACTATACCATGGCCCGAAACTAAACTAAGCAACTAAAATCTGCTATACAAATACATTATTATTATTATTATCATTATTATTATTATGTTATTGATTTAAACAGTCGTCTATTATTCTCTTTCAATAAAGTCTGCATTGTGAATTTTAAGTGGCCTCTCAAAACCTTAGATTTTCTCTGATATTTAAACCCCTTCAAAATAAGACAACGTTGTAAAGATCCTGTTCATCTCTAAATGCTTGTTCCACAGTCGACTTTAATGTAAAGTAAATACAATTCATCACAAAGCCCAGTGATCACTGACGATGGGCCTTTGCTTTGACCTCTCGCTGGAGAGGATGAAAGGTTAGAGGCGTAGGGATGACTGCCAAATGTGCCTGCATCGATTTCTCCTCTACTGTCGTTCCCCTCTCTGCCACTCGCAGATGGAGTGATTTCTGGGTTGTCAGACTTGCAATCAATGCGCAAAGAAGAGGTTGGTTTTGCTGGGTTTAAGAACAAGGTAAAGGAGTCTACCCCTGGGTTAAGTGTGGTGTGTCAGACACCAGTGACCATACACAGCGAAATGGAATAGCTCTGGAACAAACTTGCATAGAGCATAGTCCATGTGTTCTAGTAACAAATATGACTGCATACAATCTTTTCCCATGGAGTTGAGATGTGGTAAAAATGTAAAAATGTAAATGTGGACCATGTACATGGGAAGAGTAGCATACCGTTAGTAGAGATGTCCTTTTGTGAACCACTGTAGGTTGATGTCTTAAACACAGTGTACAGTATATATATTTGATTTACAATGTATGTTATTGATGATCCAGCGTGCTATAACAGTCCAAACGAGTGTTCTCACACTGTAGCTGCCCATTGCATGGGAATGCAAGTGAATTCAGCCCAGCACAGAAGAGATTGTGTGCTCCTCATGTCAGATGGGATATGTGTTCAACCTCCTGACTAGCTGCCTTTTCCCTGGTTTAGAGCAACACTTTTTGTGTGGTTAGCTCACTGTCCACTGCAAGTGTTGTTACGTACTGTTCCTATCCTCCCGATAGGACTATGTTGATGCGAGCCTGACAGCAAATCAATAGGTTCTATTCTGCTGGAATCAGCGCTCTTGGATGTAAGAAATGTCTTCTGAGCTCAGATTTAGAACAAGAAAGCGATGCGCGTGTTGGGGCCAACCATAAGGTTTATGTTCTCTACACGTTGGTATAAATAAAAAAGAAATAAAGTGGTCACAAAACTGGGTGAGAGATTTGCTGCTGTGCAGTATTGGACTTTTTTTTTTCTGCCATACAACCTTTGATATATGTGTATTAATGCGTGTCGTCATGCATAAAGTGTTTGCTTTTTGGTGAGGGCGCTCCATCCCTTGTGGAATTCCAAATACAAGCCTTTACTGAATAATTGTCATGGCCATTTGTCAAATGTTATTCATAATGCAGAAACAACATATTTTTTCAATACAGACACATAACAAAATCTAGAGCTTGTATGGTTACACAACACAACCTCATGTAGCCTATTCTATTTAATATTAAAGGTACAATGTGATTTCTGCTTGGAATTCACCTTGTAGTTGAAACAAGTCTAATGTTTTAGTGTATATCTCAGGGATAGTATGTCCCTCACTATTCTGCTGGTAGCATCAGGTCGCAGCCAGAGACCGACCAAAGCTTGTTACAGTACTATATTAATTGATTATTAGCATTGTCTGTACTGTATACCGTACATCAGTCAATTTGATATCGCTCTAGTGTTAGCTAGTCTTTTCTTGTCTTAATATTGACTTCACTATTTATTTATTTATTTATTTATAGCTCCTACCAGTACCATTGCCTATATCTGCCTCTGTTTGACCAATATGTTTGTTATCTCGCTTGCTTTTGCCTTTCCTCCTGTATCTCCGCTTACTTACTGATAACCTGGATTATTGACTCTTGCATCCTGTATCCAGTATTCCCGACCATGCACGTCTCAATATTATTTACCTGTGCCAGTCATTCTCTACACATTATCGAGCTCTTTCACTTCCCTGCCCAAATCCGCGTGGGTTGTGGGGGCGCTGTAACACAATCAAGCAGTGTACCTTTATGCTATACAACGTTCACTCACTCAGTATATATATGTCAACATCGAGTGTGTATCAGTGCTTTCTTCAGGCAATAGCTCATGCTTAGAGAGAGACCGTGCAGGGAGCATAAGGCGGACTGATTTGCCTTATAGATCTTCCCTACAGGGGTTACAAGCTGCGAGCCAAACTGAGCCTCTCTCTGTGCATCGCTCCTTCCAATCAACTCGCTAACACCCTCTTCACAGGCGCCCATACTTCCCATAATTCACTCAGTGTGTGTGCGTGCACGTGTGTGCGTGTGCAGTTGTGTGCACGCGTGTGTATGTGTGTGTTGCAGGCATCGCACCTCATATTTTAATCTTTGTTTTGCTCCATTTCTGAGCCTCTCGCAGTCCCTCTGTCTGTTCTTGTTTCATGCATTTCTTCATCTTTTAGCCTACCCCGCTTTCAGCTCGCTGATCCGTGGCTGTTTTCTGCCGACTGTTGGGCTGTGAAATTCTAGGAGTTGTTGTAAATGGAATATCACACACACAGATTGGCAGAGGGATCTTTGTCAGCATGATTCATCTGGAGGAAAGCATTTTTGCTCAGATGCTGATGCCACCACCTGTAAATGGCAGGACTGCTCCGATCGTGCAGTCCCTGTTTACGAAAGAGCATGTCACGAAGAAGGCACAGAGTCAGAGACTCTTAGCAAATGTGCACTGCTCTCTGAAGTCTTTCTGATACCAGCAGCATCCTCCTCAGATCTCACCTCCAGCCGGTAATTTGGAACTGTTCGCTCTCATCAATGTCTCTATTTTTCTGCGACTGTATTAATTAAACAGATTGTGCTGTGCTATATTTTCTCACCCCAGCTAAGGGATCAAACTAGCTTTGAACCTCAAACCTGAAAGGCAAAGTCAGACATAAAAAAAACATGTTCAGGGGATTTTACAAAGTTGTGACCCCAAACCAAAAGTGTGATCACTTTGAACAACACGGGGGAACGAATCTGAAAACATCCCGTCCAAATGTATCGACGATAGAACCTATGAATCATAGGCTACGACCAGGGCCGCAGACAAAGGAGTGGGACCGGGCCCTGGGCCAAGGGAGCACAAAATTCCCTCTAACCTTTAAAAAATATGTTGGAATGGATGGTTTAAAAAATAAATACTTGTCAAACTTTATATAGCTTGTAATTATGAGTCACATAAATGCTTATTTATTCTCTGGAATCATTGGAAAGCTGTGTGGTGCTGTGGAGTTTGGAGGTTCTGTGGGCAGAGATGTCCTCTGCACAGCACTTGTATTGTGAGCAGATATCAATATGTGTGCAGGTGATATTCAAAATGTACATTTAGATTTACATAAACGAGCAGATGCTTTTATCAAAAGAGACGGCTAACACACATCACCAATATATAATTCAACCCTCAAAGAGAATTGCTAATAACATAATAATGCATTTTTTAAGAACAGGAAAGACAATATTTAAAGGATTAGAATTGTCATCGAAAACAGAGTGTTACTGGATGAAGTGTTAAAACAAAGAAATATAATGATTCACTGCTTTTTTAATCGATAACAAAACAATCACATTTCAAGTTTAATTTACACGCCAGGCCCGGCTACGATGCAAGTCAGTACAAGAAGAAAATGTCCTCAGCTTATGCACCACCAAACGATGAAGCTAAGCAAGAATCAACCCCTTGCAATAGGCTATTTATGTGTATTGAAAAAAAACTCCAAAGAGGGACAATGTGTACCCAGTCTTTGTGGAAATCCCATTTTACTTACATTTGGGTTTAGCGCCAGTAGTGCGTTTATCGCAGCTCATTTCATGCATTTCTATTGATTGGTAAGTAGAAGTATATACTTTCACAATCATTGGACCACTGCGAAGGGCAAAGCTTTAATAGGTGAGCCACAACAAATAGCCTAAAAAGCTTTTTAGTGACATTACACATTAGATGGTGTGTGTGTATATATATATATATAATATATATATATGAATGAAGCTCTTCGAATGACACAAAGTGTTAGTTGTGATATCAGTTTTGGTCTTTTGTGACCAGAGCATTTTACCTACAGTTCCAGACATGACAGCTGGATGAAGCAGATAGAGCACTAGTTCCATGCACCATCTGGGTGGCTCCTCAGAGGAAACTTATACAGTACTTATGGGGTTTAGGGTTTCGCATTTAAGAATATCTCTTACACGTCTGTAGCTTGTACCTTGCAGGTGTGGGGTTTAAAAGCTGGATTGGTGTAACAACAACATGGCTGTACTTATGTCTTTGTTAAAAAGGCACTGATTCAAAGGACTTGACAAATGTGGTTGTTATTTGATTATCTCACTGATAAGCACCCTGCATGGTGCGCTGACGAGGCGATACCTAATAAAGATGCCCCCCCACACACACACACACACACACACACACAAATACACACAGATCAACAGCACACAATGTAAACACAATGCATTTCACATTGGACAACCTTTGACATCTTTCTCCTTTTTGTTTTTATACTAGTCAAATAAAACAAGACAGAACAAAGTCCATGCATGGCAGTCAGCCAAATGCATCACATGTGACCTTGTGCTATACTGTAATGGATTACTGCTCTAGCATGCCCTCTGTTCAGTCCACATCCCCTCTTATCACTTCAATCCTGGACAAGAGTGGTATGTTTATTTAGGCTATGCTCATCAAGGTCATTTTACATAGCGGTGTTTTTTAAAGCATGCCCATACCAGTACATTGTTTAAATGTTTCTTATTTGAAGATAGAAAAACAAATCATAACATTTTTTTGTGTAAGCCAAACATTTTGCAATTGTGTGTCCACATACATTATCAAATACATTTTATAATTTAACCTACATCATAATTAGTTTTATTTACCAATAAGGGTAATAAAGGTATATTAATAGACTTTATGATAACTACAAGCATAAAAGTTAAGCAAATATAATTGTCCTAAATATATAATGTTACACATAATGTATAATGACAAATACCTAAGTGGGAAACTTCGATGTTAAGAATTCCAAGCCAAGGCTATCAAGTGTCAAGCGTTATCGAGTGTGCTTGTGTTGGTTCTTCTGAAAAATATAATGGTGCTTTCAAATGATGGGGAAATCACATTATCTCTGTTTAAGCTCTGCCTACACTGTGAGTGACATAACATAATACAATTAAATATAAATGAATCTATTAGAGACTAAATTCTTCTCTCTAAATGTTTCTCTGTGTGTTGACTAGTTGGGTTCATATACTTAATTGCTGTGTAAGATGTCAGAAATAATTAACATACATGGAGATGAACTAGCAAACACTATGACCATTTTAGGGACAAATTATTATTATCACTGAATGCATGTAATACAGTTGAGTCCAGCTCATATCTGAACATGTCAAATATTTGCCAGAGCTTGTCAAATCGCCCCAGTTTCACTAGCACTGTTGTGACTTTTCATCTTAATTTGAATATTTTACACTTGTGACAGATGGACGGCATGACTTTACTGTATTCAGCCAAAGTATTCTATTCCCCCGACTGTCAAAAAAAGTCATTAGCCATAAAAGAAGGGCAGTAGTGACACCTAGTGGCAATGTCTAAAATGAACATAATTTCATTAACCTAATTATTATATGTTCTATTTCCAAAAGAGCCACATTGTTTCAGTTGTGCAGAAATAATATATCTATAATATATTTACATAAATAACAACTGCATAAATGTAGGTTGAATGAATAATGTGTGCAATAATTAAAACGTGAGCTCCAATATAGTTACTGCAGCGTCTTGGACTACAAATAGGCATACTGGCTGAAGCAATCAGAAGGTTAAGATGTATCTGAGGCCCTTGAGTGTACTTCACATTCTTGGCAGCTGATATAACTTCTCCTTCATATTCAACTTAGATGAAACTAATCCCCCCCTTACACCCAGTTGAAGGGCAAAAACACCCTGTCTGGAGAAAATGTTTTCACAGTATGTAAAAAAACGAATTACAAGCAATACATTAATTTCACGCTACTGCTTTGGAATTAATTGCGTTTTAAAGAAGTGGCTGCAAGTGATGGCTCAAGCAGCTGCTGAGAGAGTGGACAGGCACAGCACTCTATTAAATTATGAATCTTATCAGTTGCTATGCCTGAATTGAGGTTGCACTTTCATGTTGCTTAAAGTAAGGTGCCCACAGTCCTAATGTCCTGCACTATTTCTATATGCAGCTAATATTGTACACACATTTTTTATAGAACGTCAATTTATGATGTTTAATTTAGAGAATGAGTAGAGCCATAGGCCCAATTCAACTGGCCCAGTAGAGCTGCCTACCTGTATAAAATATATATACCCTGGATACACAGATATGTCAAAATAAGTAAACATCAAATCTCTGGTCTTTGCTTTCCCACAATCTTTATGGTAAATTAGTTAAATAACATAGAAACAAGGATTTATCAGTTTGCCATAATCTCACATC
>JAODUH010027275.1:5881-23601 GCA_027564835.1 Typhlichthys subterraneus
ACATGCAGCTGGCTCTAATCATGTGCGCAGTGCCTTCTCCTTGTGCTTCATTTGCTTGTCTTGTTTTGGTGTGTGAGATCAACCTGGTGTTAATGTGAGAACCAGGTCGACACAACCTGCCTGGCTTTGTCAATTCCACAGTAGACATAGTGCTGCGTGTGAACTATCACGAGCTTTGACAGAATCACACTACTGTAGATGTAAGCGCTGAACCACGTTATTTCTCTTCTCCGTTTCCTCTATTCCATCTTTGTAGACGGAGGCGCAAATGTCTACCTCGCTCTCCTCCTCTTCCTCTCGTCCTCCTCCATGTGTTTCTAAGAGCTCCCCGATGCCTCCCTCAATCCACCCTGTCCCTGAACCTCCCGCCCAGGCCTGTTTCTCCCCTCTCATCCCTGATGCTCCTGGAGACACGGGGGGCTTGAGGAGCTCTTCCCGTCCTCCCTCCGACACTCCCCCTCTTCACAACAACAACAACGACAAACAATTCTCCACACTACCTTGCTCCGCTAGAGACCAGGAAATACCCTCGTCCCTCTCTGACACAGACTGCGATGGCGCGAAACACGGGGCGTCCTCTTCCCGTCCAGATTCTTTGCGACGCAAAGAAACATGTCAGGAAATCACCGCTCTCCTCTCAGCTAGCACGCTGGACGGTGGCAAGCGTCAGAGCGCAGGCCACGGTTCTCGCGACACAGCTCAGGTCATGGTAAAGGATGCTCCCGAGATGGTTCCGGAATATTCCCACGAGAAACTTAACGGGGTCTCAATTGACCACGAGAAGGTAAACACAAACGACATGTAATCACTTGATGGCTAGACTTCCTGCTATTAATATGCCATTATCAACACTGAATCAATAACTATGTTTACTTGAACCCAAAATGGATGCTCTCCGGGGCGCATTGATTCTGGTGTTTATTTTAGTCTATCGGGAGCAGTGCGTTAGAGAACTTGAGACGAGTTACTCCACAGCCAGTCTCTCGCTCGGAGAGTTGTCCTGGACCAGTCAAGTACACTAAAGAGGTACTAGTCAAGACCTCAGTCTACATACATGTTCTTTTCATCAAAACCACACAGTAATTGCCCAGATCTCATTATTAACGCCTGGAGGAAAACATTACTGTGTGTGGTTTTACACGGTGTACATTTCCCCTTGCTCACTCATCTGTTGTCATCTCATCTCTACTACATCTCTACTGATGTACCTGCGCCTCCATGTGTGCCCGCGTCACCGCGGTTATCGCTAGCGTACGGTCGGGAAGGTGTCGTCCGCCATCGATGCTAAAGCTCAGACACTGGCCATCCTGTATGAGACCGATCACAGGCCTAACTCCAGCCTGGTAAGCTTGCATGGTGGTGTTACAGAGGTGGAACTAACCGACTCGCCGCTCACAGATGTGCTGGCTGCTCCACCCTGCTATTAATTAGCACAGCTTGTTTGGGCTGTGTGTGTACCAGTGTGCCTACCACTGTGCTCTAAACAGAGATACAGTGTGATAGATAATTTATTTGACATACAATTGTGACATACAGTAGTGTTTCTTACATTCATATTAATTGTAAGTTCAGCTGTGGTCATTTAGTCAAGGATCACAAGGCGGCTTCACAACTTCATACTAAAGTGTTTTTAGGTCTATAATATGTAGGATTGATGGCTTCGTCATGCGTTGCTCTTGCTACTCTGCTAACCAGAGCCATGGAAGGAACAGAGTTACGCCAACGGAAGTTTGAAATTGTCAATGGCCTAATGCAAACTAGTTCCCGGAAGTACTTGGTGGGCAGTTTGGGGGAAGATTTTATTTATATACATACATACATACATTCTGGTAATTAGAAATAAATAAATGCATCGATTTACATTTAAAATAGCATTTTTAGGGCATCTTTAGTATTTAGGTTAACTTCCGGGAACTTTGAGGCTCCACGATCCGTATTTACTGTGAAAAAAATGGTCCATTGGCGTGAACGGAGATGGCGTAACTGTTCTTTCCATGGCTCTGCTGCTAACTAATAAGCAAGTGACGTGCTATAAGTGGCCTCTAGCTGGCAACCACGCTTCCACAAGCTTAGCGTTGACCACCTCTCCCTGAGTGTTAAATGTGCTTTGAATATATTCACATCCACACTGGCATTATGTAAATGGATACTGTGTCCCGTATGCTATGTTTTCAGCGTCATGGCAGCCGTGGATGGTGTGTGTGTGTGTGTGTGTGCCTACGGTACAGCAGTATTTACAGTCAGGTTCCCGTGCTCTCCTCAGGGTGTGCTGCGTAAGGACCTCTCACCGGGGCTGGGTGGCAGTGACACCTGTCACTTCTGCTCAAAGCGGGTCTACGTGATGGAGAGACTCAGTGCGGAGGGATACTTCTTCCACCGCGAGTGTTTCCGCTGCAACGTCTGTAATTGCACCCTACGCCTGGGTGGACACGCCTTCGACTCACAACAGGGTACTTGATGTTTATGTGTGAAGTGTGAGGCTTCTGCACTGCTTGTTGTGGTGTTTGAATGATCCTTGTACATGTTCTAGGATGGAATGCTTCTAAAAAATCTGTCTGGATTGTGTGTGTGCATGGCCGGGCCCTCCCATTAGGCATTATTAGGCAGCCGGCAGGAATTAGGCTGCGTATTGCGCGCCCATGATCATTGACATACTTACTGTCGATATTCCCAAAACAGCATTTGTATGTCTTGCCTCAGGCAGCTGAACATCCAGAACTGGTGCTGCGCGTGTGCCAACTGTAGTACAATGTTAACTTTTGCGTGTGCGTGCCTTTTCATTGCAGGGAAGTTTTACTGCAGGGTGCATTACAACCAACGTCAACCAAACAACCACCTTGGGAATTTCAGAAGAAGAACAGTAAGCTTGCAACACGCACATCTAGAGAATGTACTACATTTTAAGATGTGCATTTGTCAACGTCATTTGTCTTGAAATATTGTCATGGAGTGATTAGCTCCATAGTCTCTTTTTATGAGCTTAATGTTCGATCTTCCGTTATGCATAACCTGGTGTGTTCAGCAGAACATGACGCTTTTGGTATCATTTAGGGACACCAAAACTTCATGACCTCATCATTGTTGGACAAAGGCAGCTATTCCACGACAGGCAGCCTCCAGACACAGTCCACAGGTACCCTGGTTTCCCTGCTCAGGCAAGGCCTGAGCTGGCCAAAGCGAGCTGGGCACTCGTGCGTGTGGTCGCAGTGGCTGTTGGGGTGTGTGTGTGGGTCTGTCTCAGGTGTTCGGGCCCACGTGCGGAGCCATTCAGACGATTATGTGTTTGTGTGTGAGCTCCTGAGCCTGGGCCTTCCTCTCATCTGCATGATGCATGAGCTGCTGGGACAGATGCACCGCGAGGCCCAGGAACAGCCTCTGGGCCTCGGGCTCACGTAGAGCAGCTGTCCCACGGAGCAGTTCTGAGACTGGAGACCGTTTTTGTCTGACAGGGTTCTGAATGGATTTGAACTTCACAGATATAACACCAAGGAATGGGGGGATTAAAGCACTTCACTAAATACATTTGCAGTGGTAATATGTAAGAGCTAGTTTCATTATTTCATCTGTATTTAAAGTTGCTTTTTTAAAAGGGGCAAAAATAACAATAGTATTTGATTGTCTTGCAGTGCCAAGTTTACTGTTAGAGTGGCACTGTGTGGTGTCAACTACAAACTATAGCAGTGAGGTTGGTATCCGCTGCATTGGGGAAGCTATAAACAGTGTTGTACATTAATCACACATTATGAGGCTCCAGCATGTTATTTCTGACAGGCACTCAGGCCTAGAGGGCCGATTGGTTTACACACCATTTTCTAAATGATGTTATTGGTGTGGGTAGTGAGCAATAAGACGGCGTTACAAAGCCATCCGTGCGCATACCATTCAGTACTGTTGGTTTGAACAAGTCAACCACTGCCTGTCTGATGTTTGTAATGGTCTCCTGTAGTGTTGTACCTTGCTAAATGCAAGACGGAACTAGGCTTTTTCCAGGCTGCTCAGATTGTAGCATTCCGCCAGTTAACATCAACTCTTATGATACTGTAATGTTTTCTTAGTCAACCATGAATTTACATTTTTATAATTGACACTATTAATATTTAGAAAAAGAAAACAAAAAACATTAACATTCCACTATATGTTGAGGGAATTAATTCATAGTTGAAAGAAAACATTACAGTGCACATTAGCTTTGAAGGGGCTGTTGTCCTGAAAAATGAGCAAGGAGTAATCTTAAAACATTATATTTTTGTAACGTGGCCTGGAGCATGCTTACGAAGTCTAACCTTGACAGCTATGTGAATGTAATAGCCAATATTAGTGAACTGGGAAAAGAAAACTTTCTAAAAGTACACACCTCGTTTGTATTATGGCAGTGGCATATTGCTGTCTCAGCTCACTGTTTATTTGGAAACACAACAATGCAGGTGGCTGTTTGGTAGATAGGTGTACGCCCAGGAGAGATTCATAGAGCAAATGCTCTATTTAAAAGCTAAATGTTTTTGTAACTCTAGCTTTATCTTCTGCCATTTCCAGACATATATTGAGGAGTGTCCCTTTTAAACAAGTATTTCTGACTGTTTTTTTGGCTTTGTTCTACCGGATGCTTGAGCACTTCCTGCAAATGTTGCACCAAAGGGATGTGCAATGGAAATGCCAAAACAGTATTTTGATATATTATTAAGATGGCTATTATTCCTTTCTGTATGTTTTTGTTGTTGTAGACCGATGTAGACCTCAGTTTTACATGAAAAATATGTTTACTTATGTTTTTGTTGAGCAAATTAGCCAAGGAATATAGAACCTATTACAAAAAACTATAGGTGGCTAAATAGTGACAATTTGCATTTTCCAGTTATATTAATCAGTGTATCTTGGTACAAATGTACAATATGTGGCCGGTAGGTTCTTGCACTGATACTGTAAGTGAAACTTTTGTTTCAATTGAAATGTAGTTCATTGTAATAATATATGCATTAGCATACAGTATTGCTTTACTTTTAACTAAGCATTGTTTATTTTTTCCATCTTCTACTTTTTAATCTTTATGCACTTTTTTTTTCCTTCATTCTTTCTATTCCATTCTTGCTTATTTATTCATTCACTTCATTTCGTTCAGTCTGTTTCAAGTTTCCAATGCTGCACCCTCATTGGCTGATTCCTGGCAGCAGGAACATTACTATTGGCCTGCTTTGGTCATGTGATCTTGTTGAGCGCTTTTGCATTGGCTGCTTTAATATGTCCACATCCTCCCACCCAGAGCCATGGAATTAACAGTTATGCCAGAGTTCCATGGCTCTGCTCCCACCTAACCTCAGACTAACCAGTCACAAAAAGAGCTTGACTGGCATCTTGGTGTACAACAGAGAATAATACTCCTGTAGCTTTGGTCAGGTTTAGCCAGGTTTTCATGTCCCAGCCATCAAACTAACCCTGCTAACAGACATGGCGTTGGTGCTCCTCCCTAACCTGCTTAACCCGATTGGCCACGAGTCACGTTTGGGCACGTTACATCTATTACCGTCAAGAGACGGGCTAGGTTTTTCACAGGCCCTTCTGACAGTTGGATCTTGGTCCACTTCTCTTTGGTCTGTGTGTCTGTGGTACCGTTGTGTTTCAGAAGGAGGCACACCCACATTTGATGCCCTCGCCAGATCCCTCTCATGCACCTCCTAGATTTGTCCTCGGGAGACCCCACATATTAGCCTCCATGGTTACCATGGTAGCTTGATTGCACACTTAGTGTTTGTTGGCTGTATTGTACATTTCCTTTAGTGATGTTTACAGTTATCAAGCTTGCCTGCCTTACTTGTTTGTTTTTTTCACAATTGAATTGCTTAATTTATTATTTAAGAAGTTGTATATCTGCAAAAAATAAATGTATTTGATTACATATTATATTGTTTCTTCAATGTTTTTCCAAATCGGATACATTTCATGGAGCCATGGTACTAGTCTGATATTATTGTAGTGGTGTTGTAGTGGATTTTTTTTTTAATCAAATTTCTCTGCCACAACAGCAAAATACTAAACTGCACACACACCTCAACCTGTGTGTGTGCACACATTCCCACATAAATCGCTGTCACAATTAACAGCTTCTGTTCACTTAATAAACGATATGCTTTTGACTGATCCAAAGCTGGTTTCTTTGGCCTTTGACATTTTGTTACTGTCTCACGCAAAGCAAAGGTCAAGTACTTGCTGTTTTTGTGACCCAATGCAAAAGCTTGTAATGATCTGAACAGATTTGAAGTGACACGCTAGTTTCTCCTGTTAGCTCTCTGATGGTCTCTTTGTGGGTCTTCACTGTCCTTTCTCCTGCATTTCTTACAATACAGCACCCTTTGTTATCCCTACCCATTTTGTAGTGATTCCACTGTGACTCAGCTAGAACTGTACAGTATCTACACCCTTTTCTGTAGAACAAGTCAGTCATTTATCACATTTGTTAATGAAATGTCCAGGTAATTATCGCCACGTTAGGCTACTTGTTTTAATAGCCATGCTGTGATTGTACTTTATCAAGTGGAATAACCTTTTTGGAAATCCTCTGTGCAAATGTATCTACATTCAACTGTGAGTACTCACTTATAATAATGCAGCATTTAATGTGTGGTAAGCATGTTCACGCCCAGGAAATGGTGACAAACATAAAGCCGAATGTATTATAGTATTTTGATATGGCGGTAGCCGCTCAGGATACTAGGTGCATGGATCATTAGTTTGAAGCTAGTAGTAAACTAAAAGATGACTTTAGTTTTTTATCAATACTTAATATCAATCTTAAATGGTATTATACTACCTTGGCAGCACAATACTTGTCATTGTATTCTACATTGATTTTATTACTGTATGTATTGTATACAGGGGTTTTACAAAGAGTGAGCACAGAACGAGATTGTGAGATGCACACTGGTGTGACCTTTCAGGTGGGCGGCCCACTTTGCAGGCAGTCGCGGAGAGTGGTTTGATAGCTGAGGTGCCGCAGGAGGTGCCCTGCCCAGCAATGTATAGCACAGCACCCCAGGCCATGGAGGGTACCTCTGGTGAGTCACAATGTGTCTCAACAGTCTCCTAGCTCTAGTCATAGACTCCAGTCCATGACATGTTGTGCTTAGAACGCTTTGTAAACATTGTACGGTACACTGGAAGAACAGTAATACATAATATAAATATAGATAGATAACCGCTGCACACTTTAAAATGTAATACTATATAGTGTAAAGGTAAAAACAATATAACATAAATAGAAAGATTCTATAAATAGTAAAATTCTATAAATACAATTCTAAACATACATGTAAGTACAAAATGTAAAAGTAGAAAAAACTGAGAAACTGCTGCAGTGGTCTCTTAATTTTTTCCGCCACCGTAATCACACACACTAGTGCAGAATGTTATATTGGTTTTGAATGTCATTCTAATTTGTTCAATACCAAAATAATATTAATCTTACCAATTTGAGAGTGAAGTTTAATCTTTGATAAATATATCTGAATGACGGAATCGTATCATATACACATATCGTTGTATATTGTGAGAATTCCTGATGGCCCATGTTATCCCAGCATGAATTGACAATGTTCCAAATATTTTGCTGTGAAAATATTAGAGATTTCCAATGTGGCTTCAGACCATTGTCGGTTGTTTGCCATGTAAAAGGTCATGTGTTAATAAGTTCATGTAAATATAATCACATCATACCCTGTACCTGACCTGGGTTCAAACTGTTCCCCTCCCCTGATTAGAGACCACCGCTGTCTGTATAGCCCCTCCCCCACCCCCCACTTCCCCTCCCACACACTGTTTTTTTTTTTCATTTTAGCAGCGGCATTCTGCACATTCCTTCTCCTCCCGCGCACAGTGTCATGTACAACACAGTCAGTCTACGTTAGGCCAGCAGTTGTCAGACTTGACCAGACCACGTCAGGGTGGTAGCATTGGAAATTAACACATAAATATGCTTAATGGATATATAAAGTACCTTAGGAAGATGTCAGAGATAACACCTTTCTCTCTCTATCTCTCTCACACACACACACACACACACACATGCACGCACACACAAACAACCACTTCACAATTTAGGTTCCTATGACTCCAAGTCCTCTCGACCAGACAAAAACAGTCGTTGGAAGAGAAAGATCCGAGCCTGTGAGTATCTCTTATTTGTTCTTCCCCTCCTTGGCCAGTGTTACGAGCCAGTCTCCTCTGTGTATTTAATTTCTGCTTGACCCAGGGCCTTTTAGCACTATCCCTGGTCTATTCCTACTGTTCCAGCTATAGACATGGTGTTGACATTATTGTTTTATTAGTGTATATATACTTTATATAGCACCTGTGACACTTTATGGTGTGATTTTAATGATAATGTGGCCTCTTTATTTATATGGGGGGAATGGGTATGGGTATGGCTTTGCTTTATTGTGGCTTTTTAGCCATGCTGAATCTAGGCAGTTCTAAACAGACTGAATATGTCCAGTCTTGTAGACAAATAAGATGCCAGTAACATTTTGTTGTCAATTATTATGTCTATACAAGAACGAATTGCAGTAAAAGCTATATTGTAGCTAAGGTTTTTTTGTATTTTGAATTTTTAACTTTTAATCAGCAGTGTTGTAGTACTGCATGTCCAACACTAGAGAGCAGTAAGAGCTTTACAAAGATGCAAACGTGGTTCCACAAACTGATTAATTAAGTTAAATACTTTTCTGAATACAGGTATACTAACTGTAAATGTACAAATAGCAGTGCTATATAATATGCAGTAATAGATTTTGCATGTTTACCAGAAGTTTAAACTGACGTATAGGCTATTCAAATGTAAAATAATGTGGTAGTTTTACAACCAAACTGACCAAATTATCATAATGAATCTTCAACCTTATATTTTGTGTGTCTCTACAGCCTTTCCCCTGATGTTCATCAAGTCCAAGACTAAAAGCCAATCAGTATTTAAACAGACACCGGAGACTGTTCCAGAAGCCGATTCTGACTTTGAGGATATCATTTCTCAGGATAAACAAATTGTATGTTAAATCTAACCAATGTGATTGTGTTTATCCTGTGGTTAAGCACTAGGGTGTAATGCTGTTTGACTTTTAAATCAGCATGCGTTAGGCATCGCTGATCTAATTATATCATCTCTGCCTCTCTATATTATTATATTCCCAGGCCTCCCATATTAGAACTAACACAGTGGCTGGCGCTAAGAAAAGCTTCCCAACGAGTGAGATCCATGTAGAACTCCCAGACACTACAGAGGGGTCTGGTGTAAACGCCTGGTCCAGTCCGAAGAAACGCCTGATGTTGTCTAAGGCAGAAAAAGAGAAGCTTCTAGACTGGAACGTACTTGAGGAAACCTCAGGACAGATTCAGGAAACACCTGCGCAGCCGAAAGACCAGGTTGGAGCTGAACAGCAAATTCATATTTGCTATTAGTTTCTCTATGCATATATGAGACAGACTAGCTTTATTAATGATAGGTTAGGAGAGATCAGACAGGGCAATCGCCCATCTTCCCCTTTCCATATTTCTTTCTTAACGGCCCCTTATAATTAAAATGTCTTCAACATCGGTGTTACATTTATTTATTGTTTATTTAACACAACCTAACTTCCATAACTAGGAACAATAACATTTTACGTCAACAGCCACGTATCAGCCAACATTCTGGAAGGGTCTAAATGATGCAAAAATATCAATATTCTACATGATGTTGACATTGTTGTTCCCCTTTGCCATCTCAGCAGGCCCCGGCCAAGGTGGGCCTGGAAAGCACAGAGATAGACTGCGGTCAGGGCGCAGACCCAACCACCCCCAGTCAAAGCCCGGAGTCGACGCCCTCAACCTTACAGATCATTGGCAACGTGATCAGGAGGTCGTTGGGGATGGCCGCTCGTTCCTCTAACCCCAGCAGTGCTGTGGCCATGTGTGTATCTAGTTCCACTTCAGTGTTGTCTTGTACAATGGCATGTTCGTGCACTGCATACACACAAACCCACACTGTTCATAATAGATCATTGGCTTGGTATACGTACATAGCATTATCTGCATGGGAAATGCAGTATGTTACATTTTAAAGTCACTGCAAACAGGTTAGTTAGATAATAGCATTATATGAAATCTATATTCAGTCAATAAACCATAAACAAATATACAACTACAGTATTTATATACCAGACCCTAGTGACTAATGTGTATACTGATAATCCCTCTCCTCTTCTGTTTTCTCCTCTCCTCTCCCTTAGGAGGTCCAAACATCCTGTAACCCCTAAGCAGAGGCCCATGTCAGAAGGTGCGTTCAGCCTCAGCTCTGTGTTTGGCTCCGCCTCCTCAGAGCCCTCCAGCGGCCAACGAGATTCGGCCGGTATGGGGGATGGCTCCTGGGTGTCCGGGAGGGATCTGCCCTCCATGTTGCAGCAGGTGTCGCTGGGCGGCCGGCGAGGCTCTGCCGGGGTCTTCTCCGACGACATGGCCACCCTGCCGCGCCGGAAGGTCAACTTCTTCTCCTCCCTGCGGCTGAGGAAGAGCGAGGCGTCGGGGTGCGAGGGCGCGGGCGACGGCCAGAACGAGATCAGGACCATCCTCACCAACCTGAGAAACAAAGGTGTCAAAATCTACATAGTGGTTCAACGTTTCAGTGTGAGCTTTTGTTAGGGATCTATCCGTATGTTGAAATATTCAATGAACGGTACAGTCAGATTCTGGAGAATGCCTGTTGATATTTGAACTCAAATCAAAACAAAAACACTTCTCCACTTCGCCTATTTACAGAGCCAGGGCTGCGTAGAAGTACCGGATCATTTTTTCAGCATGCACAACTAACGGTAAACTAGCGGACTGTGAAGAGATATTTAGTGAATTTGTCAAAGTATATTAGCTTACTATCGCTTACTATACTTTTTTTAACTGTTTTTAATGAGCTCATATAGCAGAACAACTATGTTATTACAAGGATGCAGATAGGGGATAGGCATCTTGCACAGTGATCCAATGACCACTGTGTCTGGAGTCACACAGCCAGACTATCCTCCTTTTATTGTTCAGTGATTTCATGTCCTACCCCCCCAGCCTCCAGCCAACACAACTTGGACAAGTTGTCTTCTTCCTCTAGTGATGATGATGAGGAGCACCAGTCAACCAATCAGCAGGTAGGGAACAGGCCGCTTATTAGCAGACGTTTATAGGATATGTAGAAGGACGTGTGTACCATTATGTACCCTATACAGTGATGTAATGTGTACCATTATGTACCCTATACAGTGATGTTAGTGTACCATTATGTACCATTATGTACCCTATACAGTGATGTTAATGTACCATTATGTACCCTATACAGTGATGTAATGTGTACCATTATGTACCATTATGTACCCTATACAGTGATGTTAGTGTACCATTATGTACCCTATACAGTGATGTTAGTGTACCATTATGTACCCTATATAGTGATGTTAGTGTACCATTATGTACCATTATGTACCCTATACAGTGATGTTAATGTGTGCGTGTGCACCTGTGTGTGCATAATTGTCCTGCAGGTGTCTTTGGAGAGACAGAGAAGAAGGCAAGAGAAGACTGTTGCTCTGCAGGCTAAAAGAGAACAGCTCAAGAGACTCCACAGAGCTCAGGTAGAGCTCCTATTTAGAGCTCGCCGTTATTCCTGTTTGTTGTTGTGCCCAGGCATTTTCCTCTGGCCACAATCAAATGAATAGTGTCATTAATAGGATGTTTACAGTGTTGCCTGGGCTCCATGATAGTGCTGGTAAAAAATCTAATAAAAACAGTAATCTATAGCGATGTTCCTCCTGCAATAATATCAGTCCAATGTAAATATAATGTGAAATGCTCATTCAGGTGTCTGTTGTTGAAGCAAGAGAGTTAGTTTAGAGTGTTAGCTAGTCGCAGATGTTAAATTACTAACATTTACAGGTATGTTCTATTAGATACCACCAGGTTTAGTGAGTGCAATGCTGCATTGGTCATTCGGTCACACGTCTGATATAGTGTGTTGTGAAGTGTTTGGTGTCTTGTTGTCTACTGTGCCAATGAAACGCGTAGGCTTCACAGAGACACACTAAACGCCATGTGTTTTAAATGTCATGCTAATGCTTCCCAGGCGATCCAGAGGCAGCTGGAGGAGGTGGGAGAGAAACAGAGAGACATGGAGGAGAGGGGAGTGGTTATAGAGAAGATTCTCAGAGGAGAGACGGGTACTGAAACACACACATATCGTGTTGCTACAGCAGAATTCCATGGAATTCTGATCCTTTTCTGATGTGTTCATGGCCTGTGGAATATTGACGCGCTATCATCCTTTCCCCCTCCTTTTCATCCTTCCCGTCCACTAGAAGAAGAGGGCCAGTCAGATGAGAGTGAGGAGACCCAGCTCTACCAGTCCTGGTTTAAACTTGTGCTGGAGAAGAACCGCCTGGCCCGTTACGAGTCAGAGCTCATGGTGTTGTAAGTCAGGCCGATTGCGACCCAATGAGAATGACTAGCATGGCTTTGAAGACCTACAACCCCCCCCCCAATCTCACACACACACACAGTCCCTGTGAACAAGTGGTGAGGCTAAGAAAACTAGATTTGAATTATTTAAAGAAAGATATTTATCCAAACTTTCATACCACCCCCTCACCCCAGCCTTGTTACTCTACTTATTTGATCAGACTTTTAAAAAACGTAATCGCATGCTTTATGCGCTTTACATAATTATTTGCAATTAACAAATGTTTGTATTTATTTAAAAAAATAAAATAAATACAAACATTTGCATGGCATACTGTGTTATAAAAATATAACACTTGGATAAAAAACATTTAGGTTAAACAGGTAAATATATGCGATTAATTATTTATGTAAAGCGTGTGATTAATCGCAATTACATTTGTTAATCGACCGACCATTTACAGTATATTCAATCAGAATGACCTTGCAAGGAAAGTGACGTTTGATACTCAGGTACACACAAATTTATAGCCTTCATTCATGGTTCATGTAGTGTCATAATTATTACATTGTAATAGGTTATTTGTTGAGTGGATATTTGAATGGAAGTATTAAATGGAATGGAAGTAATACTTCCATTCCAACTGTATCTTCTATTATTATAGTGTGTTATGTGTGCGTGTCTCAGCGCTCTAGAATTGGAGCTGGAAGACACCCAGAGTCAACTTCAGCAGGACCTCAGACGCAAGATGGCCATGGATGGTAGGATAAGTGTTGCCTTTTACGCAAGAAAAATACATAACCCTTTGTCTCTCAGTTATTTGACAGTGACGCAGACAATATCCTACATAGTTTACACACACACACACAATGTAGACCTTGTACAGTGTACAGTGTGTTGTTATCAGTTTCTCAGAAAATACCAGCACTGCCCGGATGTTGATATTTCCTAAATGCGCTAGGATTATTTTGCCCTTGGGACAAATTTTGAAAACGTGCATGACTTAGGCTGACCTTTTTCAAGCTATTGATATTCTGGTCTAGAATATCTAGCGATGAGTGATTTAGCCTATACCTATATAGGGCAAAGGTTTATGCTCGGTCATCATTTAAGATGTAATATAATACTGTATGTACTGCAAGCTGTATTCGGTTGGTTTGTTTGTTTATGTTTCTGTGTGCGTGTGTTTTCCCCGTTCCCCTCTCCCATGCAGACGCCAAGAAGAGCGCCTCCGAGCTGCAGGAGGAGCAGGACATCCTGTCGGAGATCATGAAGACGGTGGAAAGGCGAGACGCGCTGGTCTCCGTGCTGGAGGAGCAGAGGCTGAGGGAGAGAGCAGAGGACCGGGACCTGGAGGGCTTGCTGCTGTCCCGGGGCTACCAGTTCCACTGGGCCCAGGAGAACGGCTCCTGGGGCTCCGAGAAGCCACTGGAGACCTCTGGGGAACAGCAGTGAAGAGGAGTGGAAGGGCAACATAGCACTGTAACTTGATTCTTTTAATATAGGTTGATGTTACTCTCTGATCGCACTTGAGCTATGAATACATACAAAAACTGATCCCACAGTACAGATTGGTGACAAGCAGTTGTACTCTTAGTCCTGATTACCTCAAGGTCAGTGTAGGTGGCAAGATCAGTGTAGGTTTCATTTCTGGAGGACTGAGCTCGCGGGCAAGCTCCTGAAGTGAGAAATGACAGCGGATTAAATAACATCTGTTCTTGAAAACAAATGTATTACCTTACTGCCTTGAGGTTTAGGCAGGATTCTAATCTCATCCCTGGCTCTATTCTATCTAGCCTCTTGTCGGATATATCATCTCCTTGGCTGAACTGTTACCTGGAATTGGAATACTTAATATGACCAATGTAACAGTTGTATGCGAGGTTGGCCCAGCTAATAAACCAAATTTGGACTGCCTTTGACCGCTGCTGCCTCATGAGTAGAATTAGTAAGACGGTGTGATTACTATTGTTCATATTATAGTACATGTAACAATGTAACTCACTTGTTCCAAAGATTTGGTTGTGCACACTGAGGATGAATATGTTTGTATGTGTCACAACCAGTGAAGTGCTTTTACAATGCACTGAGTCACTTTGTAAAGCTTTATGTGTGCGTCCGTGCAGTGTTTTCTTACTTTTCTTTTTCACCGCACAATGTTTACATGTGTTCTTAACATAAGGAAAACAATGCTATGCCTGGGCCTACGGCTACTCTCAAATAAGGCAAAGCATGATATTTATGTCCAATTGTTTTTACTACTGTATGTGGTCCATGCTTTCTTTATATTACCTGGTTTCACTTTTTTAATTATGAGCCAAACTGACACTGGCTCATCAGACAATAGCCTACTCGCTCAAGAACATGCTATGTGATTAATTTACTTTGTCAAAATAAGTTATTGGATGATTTAACTCTATTGGCATGTGTGTTCTGTGGGTTTTCTCTAATAAAAAGTATATAATACAAGATATTGTTGCTTCATATTTTCAAAATAGGCTATTGGCGTAGGGGAGTAGTTGGTAGTCTCAAGTATAGGTGCTCATAAAATAACTTTAAAAATTGCATCACAAATAACTTCCACTACTTGATTATGATTTATTACAGAATGCTTAATATGCAACAGTGAGAAGGAAGACATATTTAATCATTTTTAGGCACTAAAGCTAAATATTTCACACTTTTCTATTTTTGTTAACTAAATATATGCATCTCTGTATATCTATGTATATATGTTTAACTTTTAACATTTAAAGGGAGGGGTTACCAAAACGTTCAGAACTTCTATTTTGTTACTTCAAACAACAAGCTAGCTAGCAACAAATGTATCATAAAACTCTTGTTTGTGCTATCATTTGTGCTGTCAAATGTGTTATAAAAACAAGACATCTTATTGTTGATATGAAAATGTCAAGAAATTAACATAGTAATATTTATGTGATATGCTGTGTGAGTTACTTGTGTCAACATTAATATGAGTGCGTTTCACAATATATATGACTTAGACTACTTATCTGTTGCTTTTATACATGTTAAAATATAGATACGGTAATGTCTCTTGTTAAAAAAAAAAAAAAAGAAAATACATTACGATATCACCCAAAAATCTAAATCTAAATTATCTGTATAACATTTCCCCGGAGAATAACTTGTGTTGGTGACGTTCTCTGTACAATAATGATCCGTATAATGAAAGTGAAATGCATGTATATTCTCTGTGTAGATGATGAATCCATATATGTTTGAACTGTATCAAAGTTATACAGTCTACTAGCTCCGCTCCTCCCTGCACTGCTCCAGTGGGGCGTAGCCTATGGGCGGAGCCAGGCCATCCAGCCAACTTTGTAGAAAATGACTGGAATTCCGTTTCCGCTATAGGGAGTGGGCAGTGATTCCGTAACTTCACATTCTCGAAGTTTAATTACACGGTACTAAAGTTTTTTTTGTGTGTGTATTTATTTCTGGTAAATAACATCGATGGCTTCCTCGCCGCAGAAGTCGCCGTCCTCCCCAAAGTCGCCGTCCTCGACACCGAAATCCCCTTCTTCCAGAAAGAAAGATGATTCCTTTCTGGGAAAACTTGGTGGAACTTTGGCAAGAAGGAAAAAGGCCAAGGAAGGTAATCTTAAGAAAATCATGTCATCGGGATTATTAGATATATTTGTATGCGTGTCTAAGAACATGCGAAACATTATGCAGTCTGAAAGGTCATATCAACACACAGCCGTTGTGTAAACTACTTTAAAAATATAATTCCACCACAATTGCATTTTGTTTTATTTGCTCAATTGAGATTATAGGCTGTTCCCAGTGAGATGCGCCCGTACAGTTAGCCTACAGATAGCCTACACACTGCAGACCGTGTGCGTATATCCATGTACGGTATGACTCCACTACAAATGTAATAACTGAGGAATGAGACATGAGTAAACACAGCCTCCTTGGGCTGTCTGAGGCAGTAGGCAGGGCCAACAGCTGCGGCCTTAAAACCACCAGTCTTCTTGCGCTGTGGAATGGAATGGAGTGGAGCGAGTCTACAAAGCTGCTAGTGTTCCCAGAACCTCAACGATATGCCCCAGATCACCGTTTATTTTAAAGGACAGGACTATAAAGTCTCTGTAAGGGGGTGTATAGAATGATGTATGCTTTGGAGGAGGAGTAGAGATGTTGTTTGAGCCGCATGGCATTCTCTACCTGAATTGTTTCATGTGGCAGTTTAGTTTACATGCCTCTTTCACTGTCATCTGATTAGATTCATATTAGCTCTTGAGTTATGTAGCAGTTCCAACAGTAAAGGTTTTATTGTGGAATGAGTGGACCGTTCTTCGATGTGGAGGATTAATTTGTATCATTCAGGGTTCCACAGCTGAGCCCTGTTTTATATTCCAATTTTCTGTATACATGCAATCACTTTAAATCCACACAGAGTGCCTCCTTTATCACAACCCAACAAAAACATGCGTGCACACACACACACAAACAAACACATCACTGCGTAGGATGTCTGCATTTCATCCTACAATGAGTGGATGGAAATTCGGGGCTTGGTCTTTCATGTGTCGACCATAAATTACATTTACGTTTATGATGTAGCCTGCTTCTGTTCTGGAGGGGGTTGGGATACCCAGCCATGAGACCGGAATATTGCACGCGATTGCATAAAATACAGTTGGAGATGCAGGCTAGGACAAAGAAAAGGAACAGGGAGGGCATAGGGAGTGGAGAGCTATAACCTGTGCAGGGTTTGGGGGGGTGCTAGAGAACGAGAGTGAAGAGAAGGTTAATAGAGGTGGATGAATGGCTGCTGGTTGAGGATGGGAGGATTATGATTCATCAGGTCTGACAGATTGCGTTAGCTTGGGCTCGCCAGCGAGTCCTATGGGAGGGGGGTGCTAGAGCCACGTCCTTCTGAGAGCCCAGTGAGCCGGTTGAGGGGGTGCGGAGGGGGGAGGCGGATCACTGGATGTGCTAGTCCAGGGGACGATGCTTGAAGTTGGGAGACAGACAGAGATGGGCTGTGGAGCACTCTGCCCGCCAGGTAGGATGTGACTGCTTAGCGTTCCTGCTTCTCACACACACATGCGCGCGCACACACACACACACACACACACACACACACACACACACACACACACACACACACACACCCCCAAGCATGCAGCAGTCAGTGTGGGAGGATATACAGTTGGCAGCGACATAAATGTGTCGATTCTTCGTATCGGGTTCGGTGTAGAACTGGGACAACGTGCTTGTTGTGGTCTTTTAT
>JAODUH010027286.1:0-23594 GCA_027564835.1 Typhlichthys subterraneus
TGTTTTGATCGACGAGCTTTCTCTAGAATGATTTAGATACCTTTAATTTACCTAGGCTATTGAATGGGTCACCAAAAAAATTGCCCTCCCAAAATTTTGGAGCAGGAGCCGTCACTGTTTGGTGGGTCTCTAAATAGATTAGTCCTCTGCAGGTGGGTCCTGTAACAGAAATCATTGCTAGCATTCTGATTCATCTAGCTGATGCTTTGATTTGGTTAGAATAAAGTACTGTAAGTGGGTTGTCAAATGTGTAGAGTGTAGTGCTGTGAAAAATTCAGAATACAATTTTTTAAATGTATACTGTATAGGAAGGCTGTCAAATAAACCAAATTGATTTGCGGAATAGCCCTGATACCCAACATATAGCAACACATTTCCCCCTTCATGCTCTCAGTTTGTATTGTGATTTAGTGGACATGATATCAGTGGCGTTTCCTCCCAGAGCCCAAGGTAAGCAGAGCTTTTTTCAAACTGTTTTTATCATAACATTTTGTTTAACAGTTTTGGTATTTATGTGCTGTTTCTTCAGCACATAAATTGTTGCATTGTGAATGTTAAACTTTAAACGTCTTCAGATTGAGTTTGTGAATGACGTCGTAGACTATTCATCATATAGTTACTGTCTATTACCGGGTAAGCGGCATGTTATGAGTGAGCATATTCATATGGGTGGTGGGCAATGTTCCACGATAACATTGTGTCCAATATGTGTTTTTTCTAATTCAGAAATACAGTTTAGGCTTCATTTTCATTTCACAGAAAAATATGTAAACAATATTAATTACATAAATAACATGAATGTATTTGTGAATATTGATATTCAAATTTGTTTTTTTAAACGTTCATGTGTGCATGAGTGAATGTTTCAAATCCAAGAGATCTTCCTTTGGGTTTCACTGAAATGCCAAATATATACTTCCACATGACACAAGAGTATTAAGCCGTAAGGTTCACATCAATAATGAAGATTAGACTTTGAGTAAAGAACATATCATGGTTCAATTTTTCAAGTCTGAGGCTCAAATCTACTTTAGGCTAAACTATGATGAAATACAGGTATGTGCTTTGGGAGAGATAGATGGAACATTGTCAGTTTAAGCCATGAAAAAAAATAGCCAAAAATGATGACAAACGATCACGTTCCAGGTGTTGTGATGATAATCTGTGATGTCACGTTGAAAGAACAGCCTTCTGGAAGGAAATGGCACGGGCATATGGTTTGATGTACAGGTTAGCTTTCCTGATATGATTTGGCTGCAAGATACAAAATACCTATTCCCATTACTGTGTACACGCTCACCCCGCATTTATCCCCACCATTCCTCAATTTTGAGACATAGCCTATTCACTCATGCTCTTAGTAGAGAAGCATCACATTATACCAACTGGTTACATCATATTTGGCGCCATGGTTTTAGTGCTTATAGCTTTAACTGTGTAAATCTCTGCCAATCTAACATGGACCGTGGTGTTTGTTTTATGGTATGAATAGATTCTGAAGATGCTGTGAGCACGCCAGAGGCAAAGATGTCCTCTACGTCTCACTCTAAGCATGTAAACTGAACTAGTAGTATACCATGTGCACCAAAGGGACCACTGCTTGTTCAGGTACTTAAACACAGTAACTGGCATTTGAATAGGTCCATAAAAGGTTCACTGGTTTTGGAGAAAAGGATGTAATTACTATATCACGGTTTAAGTTCCTCTCGAGGTATCTTCACCATGAGTGTGAACACAAATGTTGAAGCAACGTGTGCATACTTAGACAGCGCCCACATGTGCTTCTTCTACATCCACACCCATTCCCTTTCATGTGAAGAAACAAGCCTCTACCACTGGAAGATATGATGGTAGACCCGAGAGCGTGCACATGGAAAATGTAGAATGCACTACTGGGGAAGCCGGTGTGGCAATGTGATGTGTGCCTGATGTTATTGATTGTGTTGTTATTGCTAAGGACTGTCTTGTGACTTCCTCAGGGACCTTTTTCGATCTATCCACTGTCTGTTTGTACTGCTGCTCATACATTTTACAGGCCTGTGTGCACTAACCTACTGGGAGCGTTAAACAATTGCTTTATTGATGCATTTGCTCAAACAAAGATGGTGAAAATAGACTTTTCACTACATTACATGTATTTATTGTTTACAGATAAACTATATCACCTGATATTGCTGTGTTTGTTAAATATTGCTAATACATAAAGCAGTACATATTGCAGTATTTACACATTTCGTCTTATAAATCTATTTATTATTTATTGTTTTAAAAATCTCCAGACGATTATTATATTTACATGTATTTGTGTACATTACACAGCTCTCAAAAAGGGCCTCATTGAAATGCACTCGGTTACAGCTTGAAATATTTGCACCAAAAATATTTTAAACCATTTATATCCACTGAGCAGTATAGAAAATAATTATAAAATGTTTGATTTTGATTTGATTTGCTTGATTTGACATTCCCTTTGACCATTGATATGCCTGTACTGTATGCATGTGTGTGTATGTCCCAGAGAGAGACACACAGTGTGTGAACCACATCTACTGGACTACTATTTGTTGTAAAATACACTGGGGACACGTCAGAGGAGAATGATGATCCTTAATGTTCTGTATAAGAGCGAACGAGAGGAAGAGGAAGAAAGAGAGACAAAGGTTCTGTATGTGTGATGTCACTGCATCCAGAGAGCCTTTTAACAGACAAGCACTAGCAGATCATGAACTGTCACCTTCACCTTTGTTCCAGATGCTCACTGTTTTTGAATAATAAATATTGCAAGCAAAAAATGTCTTACAGGGCCAGGTTTATGGGTTCCTGTTGAGTCAACAGGGGGTCAGAGAAATGGAATGCTGAAATATTTATCAGCGTGTTACATATTCAGCTGAGGGTCCTTTGTGAGTGCCTGTGTGATCTTCCGCAACACGTTTACAAATTAAATATTTATCACATTTAAATAAAAGGAAGAGTGCCAGCACCTGGCTGGAAGGGCTGCCTTGGTGGATGACGGCAGTGGTGAATGGAGTGCTATCAGGGATGATTGGTGTGCTGTCCCAGAAGGTAGGGGGGTGGTGTGTTAAGACGGTCAGAGTGCAGATAGGAGGCTAAACCTCCCCCCAGAAACATATTCCCCTTCTGATGTACACAAACATATGGGCCCGTTTTTAACGGTCTAAGGTGCAAGGCATGACAAAATCCACTTTTGCTAGTTTAGCAATAAAAAAAAGTAATTATTATCAAATCATTATTATTGATTTTTAACAATTCCTAATTAAAATGGCACTCAGCAAAACACAACATGTAGGGCAATGCTAGTGATTCTTCCATTTCAGGTTCTCCTTAGTGGTGTAACTGAGAGAAGACCTGTCCCAGCAAGACAGTGACATGATTAGTATTCAATTGATCAGCCCAAGGTGTGAGATCTGCAACTAAAATTATATATCATCAAAATTATCTTAGACATTGCAGAAGGTGTTTTAAATTGCTTAGTTACTCTTCACAGAGAACTCTATATTGCTTCATTCATTCATTTAGGGGTTTGAACCAGTTCTGCATACCTGAGAATCATGGCCTGGGACAAAAAATAGCCCTGGCATACAATACAATCATATTACTTTGATTACGCCTAAAAAGAAAAACATTTTAGGGTGCAGTTACACTTTAAATATACATCCATATAACCAATTATTAAGTACACAACACATAATTGTATGTGTTGGAGCGATGCTAAAATTAGGATCAAATAAAAATCAGTTACACACATACAGTACCTAGCTGAAAATATACAGAGGGAAACTTGCCTGTTGTTTATACATTAACAATAAAAAGCATGCATGCATTTTTGCACAGTCTAGTTGAGCTACAGATGTTGTAGCCTGTTATACAGCATTTTCATGCATTTTAATCAATGGAACCCTTATTAACAACTTTAATAATATTGTGATGGGTATGGGATGATGAACGGACCTAGCTCATTACATCAACGTGAGCTTTGCCAACACGATTCTGACCGAATACCTTCAGCATCAACACATGCTTGTCAAATGCACCAATGGGCTGCTGTCCCTAGCTTTAGGACCATCGTCGCCTTGTAATATATATATTTTAAAATATACTATTTTTGATTTGTTAGTATCTGAAATGGTATATATAGCAGTATTTGAAATAGTATTTGTAACTTATCAGTTAAAGGTAATTGTGGGTTTGACAAAATAACTGGGCAGAATCAGATGTTCTGGAATGGTTTGGGGATGGTTGCCCAGGGATAGGGGAGAATGTGGGAATGTACAGTAAGTGTTAACTGGAGTTGCATTCCTTTCAGTTAAATAGAGAGCATAATAGACTAGCCAGAAAGTATTGCGAATTCAGTAGAATGTGGAAATAGAATTAGGATTAATTTGCATCAAAACAACTTAGACTAGTCAAAACTATACTTACTACTTCATTTACAAATGCCACCAGCAAAGAGAGGTCTTCTATGCAGTATGCATGATGTCATTGATGCCATCCAAAATGCAGAGTGAGAGGCAGATAAAGATGTTAACGCTGGCCGATTTTGTTTGGTCGAAATATCACAGATGATGCAAAGTGAGCCCAGTAACAGACGGTGACATCAAATAATCCTTTGAATGATCAGAGGAGACCATCATCATTACCTCTTGGCTGGGTCCCAGCCAAGAGGTAATCTGTACATTCCCACGCAATTGGACAAGATCGGACACTTTCCAGTGAAGACTAAGAGGTGCTGCCAACACCGCAATAAAGGAAAACACTAACCACCAAATAATTGTCTTTAATTTCCAGATGTAAATAACTGTTTTTGGCACTACCATTACAAACAAAAATGGCTGAACATGCATGGGACCAAAACAGAAATTAGTTTAGTAATTTTTCGAAAAGGTTTAATCTCTGAAATATGAGAATTTAGCATTTGTTTCAATATTTGGGCATGATTAAAAGACAATGGAAACCTCACCACATAAGTGTAAATTTGGATTGCCTCAAAACAAAGAGAGATGCAAAGAGAAAAAAAAGAGTATGCAAGCTTAGATAGTTGAGCAGGTTTGAGGCGAAGCAAGGTTTTGTGAGAAGCGCTGTCAAACTTTAATGAATACCAGTGAGCCACTAATGGCCTGATTGAGAAGGTGAGAGGCAAGCTCATTCAACCGGCCTGGGATATCCCTACAGACAGTGGCCAAGAGTATTGATCGCTCACAAAATGTTTTAATGAAAACAAACTTTCTGTTGTCAAATGTCTTCCATGTTGCCAGTGTTTTTGTGTTGACATTGGTATCGCAACCCACTCCATCACAATGTCATCTCCTGCAAGCCATTTTTTAAAACTTATTCTGTAGTTTGATGGGTCCAGTTGTGGACAATGTTTTTACTTCACACACCTAAGCTCAACAGTGGTTGTGACTTGCTTGGCAATGAGCCTGTAAACGATGTGGTTCACACTCAAAGAAGATGACGCTTGATACATTTAGAGAAACATTATTTGGACAGCCTGCTAATAGACATTTTTGGCCTGTTCTGGTGTATTTCTGCAATATCAATACTTATGTAGCAGGTGCTCATCCAATTTTAATGCAAAGGATCTTACTCTTAATATGTTGAAACATTTGTTACAGCAAAGCAGCCCTAGTTAGATTTCATTGCAGAATATTGTATATACAGTATAAGCAGGTCTGTTCAAACAGGTTTTTTTTAGTAATGTTTTGGTGTAAGGCAGATAGCTATTCTCAGGTTGCACACAGCAGGGTGGGACCAGGGTATAAGAATGTGCACTTAGAGTAATAGATGGGTGTTGATACACATATTATTTCATTCTTGACAGTATCTGTGTTTTAGTTTCTGTGACAGCTACTCAAATCCCTGCCAGGAACCTACCGCATCAAAAAAGATGAATTATTGGTTGCACTTGCTGTAGACATCTGTAACAGACTGGGGCTTGACATGGTTTTTTAGGTTGGGGAGTGGGAGCTCACAGCCAAGGAACAAAAGCTGGGACAACTCAAACATAGCCTGCTTGAGTTGTCAGAGTTGTACAGGTAAAGACAAACAGCTGTGCACTGTAGCATCTACAAAGGTTTGGCTTCTCAGTCCATAATTAGATGTGAAAGACACAGCTGGTTGTTGTGAAGACTGACATTGTGTCATATCATTTTTTTGATGTCATGGAATTGAAAAGAAGAACATGCCATGGCTCTGCTTGTTGTCTGTCATTGGTTCCCTTGTTATCTCATACATTGTCAGTTGCTTAATGATACAGTAGTTGCAGACTATTTCTATTCTTGTCTGGAGATGAGTCAGGACTGGTAAAGAGGAAACCAAAGTTTTATCAAAACTGTAATACCATGGTTTAGATTTGGTATTCCTCGATATATATTGTTTCTACTTTGTTTTGTAAAAGTTTGGTGATTCAACATAAGTTAAATTGCTTTATATGTGGAACAGGGGAACTAAATAAACAAACATAGGAGAACTGAAACAGAATTAAAGGCAGGGCCATACATTGGTGCTGAGTCTATTTATTTTTCATAAATTAATACAGTGAATTGATGTCTATTCTGTATAGGAAAATAACATCTCCACAAACCAAGATGGATATACTGTAAGTGCATGCACACACACAAATGCTTATTATTATCTTAACTTTGAAATCATAATAAAAAATACTGTATAAGTGTTAAGAGTATAAAGTAATATCCTGCTTACCCTGATAGCATGCTGAAAGTTTTGACAACATGAAATGTGTTTAATTTATTACATCATGAAATGACAAAGCTTACAGTATGTGATTTACCTATACCCCCAACATTATATAGGATTAAGTTCTGCAAAATGTATGAGAAAATATTACTACCATAGACTGCAGGATGACATATTGCCCCAGTAAATCAGTCTTTCAACAAATGTATTTATATAAAAATAATAATGCTTATATGCACTTTTTAATTCAAGACATTCAATACGGTAAATTTGTTTGCTTAGTGTTGCTTGAGATATCCTAATGCCTATTGTTCTCAAGCAGTCTCATATTTTCACTCCATCAAGCTTGATCACTTGTAACCTCTGTCAAACCTTTAATCTCAGGCATTACCACATAACAAGTATTTACTCGTCTGCTTCAATTATTAACACATCAACACTGCCTGCACGCCCAAGTGTGTGCTTTGGCCTATCTTCAGATTTGTGGAAATGAGAGTGTTATATATTTAACTTATTTTAAACGTTGTGCTTTTAAAATAATTCAATTATTTATGACCTGTCTTATGTGGGGTTTTTGGTGACTATATGTTTATTCTAAGGTAAATATTAAGTGTAATATTTTACAGTGATTGATTGATTGAGTGATTGATTGATTTTACTAATTAGTTAGCAGATCTGTACAATTTAAAAAAGCCTATCTTTTCTCTGTAAAAATAACAACAACATTGTATGGTAAAATAAATATAATCTTAAATCAACATACGTCATCTATTCTCTGTATTCTGCATGTTTGTATTTAACAGACATGCTCGCCAGCTAAGAAGACTCATTTGATTTTGGACTAAAAAGCAATAGACAAGCTGTGTTATGCTGAGGACTATACCTGTAAAGAGAACTACACCAATGTGTGGATTAGCAACTGGTTGTCTAGCGACAGCCTAATTAGCATTTCTGTCGTTGCAATTGTGCGTGTCCCACGCACGAGGACATGCTCGTGCGAGGACACTCTTTCAGCTACCTTCTGGGTCTGAGTGGACAACCCCGAAAAAAGCAACAAGGCAGTTGTGGGATTATTACTGACAGCTAGTAAAGAGTGAACCACAACACTGACACCAAAATCTAGTAGCCTAGTTCTTGCATTATTAAATGTAGGCCTTGCAATGCCTATTGTTAATTCAAAATGAATTAAGAGAAGACAAAGGAGTCATAGGAAACATAAACAGGCGAGTAACACAAGGCATATCCATCCATTTGCCGTGATTTGGAGGTATCATGTTGAAATGCAAACAGTTTACTTGTTTTTGGCCTGGTAAAAAAAAATAATGTTCTCACTGTTGGTTATAGGTTATTTATATTGATATTACTTTGCAAGAAAGTCTGAAAAGCCTTTACATAGATTCTGATTGGTGGAAACACTAGCGATTTCCTTCACCTTTGGCTGCCGATTCAAATTTTTAATCGATAGAAAAAGTTGATAGAGCGTCGGGTTTTGGTTGATAGGAGGGGTCGGTCCAGCGGTCCTGAAAACAGACACACAGCCTAGGACAGTTTACATACATCTTTAAAATAGCTTAAATCAGCTTAAACTGTTGTCTGTCTTAAGTTAAGTGGCTTTATATGAGAAACAGGGGCACTAAATAAACAAACTAGTTCATAGGAGAACTGAAACATAATTAAAGGGAGAAGCATACATTGGTACTGAGTCTATTTAGCATTATTGGATAGCATAAAACCAATCAGCATTGCTACAACTCACTTCATCTATCTCTACCATTTCAAATGCTTATCTTCAATTCATAGCCTTAACATCATTGCGCTAAGACACCCCTACTATTCAATGATTGGTCCACCATCCAGGCTGTGTGAACGCTGTGATCTCAGTTTTTATTTTTATTTTATTTATTTAACCTTTATTTAACTAGGAGGTCCCTTGAAATTTAAAAAATCTATTTTTCAATGGAGACCTGGCCAATATGGCACACCATTACAAAATATATAACATTTAGAAAAAAAGAAAAGAAAAAAACATTTATAAATAAGCAAAATAAAATAAAGCAGAAAATAAAACAGACATGGGACAACATCCATATTATGAATAGCAGATACATTCCTTGGTTACACAGTTCTTAATCAAAGTTTTGAACTCTCCCCAGGAGACAACATCATTAAGCATCAGTGTGTTCTGAAGATTATTCCATGACCAGGGTGCGGAATAGGAAGACTAGAGTATATTCTCAGAGAACATTGATTTTAGGGCAATAGTCGGGTGGATGTGGAAACCCAGGATTTATTATCAGCGCAAACGCAGTTGGTGGACTGTGAGGACATATTCTCTGAATTTGTCTATTAGCTTACAATCATTTACCTGGTTGCATCTGTATGCGAGATTTGTTAGGCAAAGAAAAGCTGTTGTGTGCTCTCAAACATTGTCCACTGAAGGTCTGCGGGACAAATAGGCCAACCAAATAAGAACATTATCTAGGAAACCCCTCCCCACTTCCTTTCCGTTTGAAAAGGAAGTGGGGAGGGGCTGATTGGCTTAGCTCTCTGTTAGTTACTTTTTATTATTCTTATTATGCTAATACACTTCAAATTCATTAAATATTTACTCATGGTTTGCTATCTGCCAATTCCATGTGCATGCTGATAAAATAATCCAGTGTTTCTACAGCCCTGGCTCTGTAAATGTTAACACAATGTGGTACATACCGCACACAACAAAAGCCTAGCCTTAGCAATGTGTTTCCGATGTATGGGGCGTTGCTCCATGAGGTAACTGAGGGAGGGGTGTTTTTGTTTTGAACAAGCTTAAATATCAACAAGCTTTCTCTACAATGACTGACTATACCTTTAACTAACTGAGTCAATTTACAGGTGAAGGGTTAGGCTAAATCAAATTATTGATTACAATTGATAGCTAAAGCGATTTAATGCGCCATTGCAAAATAATTTGTATTTTTAAAATAAAAAAATACAGCAGTGTATTTTGATACAATAAAATTTAGAGTATTTGGCATTTTATTTAAAAGAAAATGTTTATTTATTTATGCCCGTCCCAGGCCCACAGCACTCCTGATATCCTGCACATATATTTCAGTATAACTGCGTCCATGCCTAAATATACTGTATTTTATTGTCTACTAGCGGCACTCTAACGCTAATGTCTCGTCCTTGGGACTTAAAGTGTATTCATGTATGTTAGCACAAAATTTAAATAAGGTCATGACATTGCTTTTCTAGCTTTCTGCTGCAGCAGCAGATAAACCATATGGATATCATGTACAGTACCTGCCTGTTTTTGAAGTCATAAGTCCCAGCAGGCAACACACTAGATGAGAAACCAAATTCTGTTTGATGCTTTTTCTCTCAACATTGAATAATAAAATAAATCTTGGTGAAGCTGCCTGTTTGCAAAAACTAAAATAACTCAACAGTCCAATAAAGTTGAGTTACAAAGTAAAATTAATAATATACCATTCAGCATAGTGTAATTGATGTTAATTAATGTTAAGTGCTGAATATTAACTACTTACTAAAAAAAAAATGAATGCATTATCTACAGCACTTCAGCTTCAGTATGTCTTCCATTTCCCGCCATTGATCAATTTACAAATATTTAACACAATGGCTATGTTTACAAATAAGGTGAAATATTTATAAAACCTATAGAGTCCTAAATTGTGAAATATACATAGTGTGTTGTATTAAGAAACAAAGTGATATATATGACTTCCTGCCACACAAAGAGCAGCATCTCAGACCAAAACAATTGCACCAAAAGAAATGCACCCACACACATGCGTGGCTGGCCCACTATGAAAACAAAGACCGGAGGAGTAGTGTTCAATCTGCGCTGAGGCCTGGCCCCCTTAGTTCTGATTTGAAATCACAGATTGGGGGGGTGCATTCATTTATTTACTTTTGTGGTCTGTGAGTTGTTAGAGCACAGCAGTGTGGCAGAGCCCTTCTCCGGTCTGATTTTGTAGACCGCATCGACAAAACAAAATACAAAACAAAAATAAAGACAGGGTTAGTCATTCTTGCTAACTTTGAGCTAAAATCAAAACAGTATCGCTTCACGGTCTGCACCGCCTCACACATATAAATGCAATGGCAAGCGAAGTGTTGTACTATGGCTTTGTTGATACAAGCGGTGTTCACCACTTTGTTTCTTTTTCTATATACAGTTCCAGGACTGTGTTTAGTAACATTTTATTTTTTTTCAACATGCACAGAGAACGATAAGCTAGCGAAATGCAAGCAGATATTTGCTGAATTTGAAAAAAGTGTATTACTTTTAGTTCGCAATAGCTGACTATACCTTTAAGTCCTTAAAGTATGTGTGCAGGGTCGGACTGGGACAGACAAATGTAATACAAATGTAGACTACAATCAGTATTCCACACTGTAAAAATATATATACTGCAGTAAAAAACAGATATTCTCTGTACCATTATCATATTTTTTCTGTATTTTTACAAGAAAAATCCTTATAATTCCTTATAAGAATACAGTCATAACCCTTCAAAAAACGGAATAAATACTTTTATAAAGTTTTGGTAAATATAATTACTGTTATTATATTAAAACATAAAAGTAAGACCATTCACATAAAAAACTTGACAAATAGTTCTACAGAGAACCCCCATTAATTTAGACAGCTTTTCACATCAAAAGCCATATGTGTAAAACTCCACCCAGGACCAGGACCTGTCAAACGGAAAATGTCAAACATGGGGAGTCTTACTTACAGTACATGCACCTGTAGGGCTGCAGTAAGATAATTGGATGTGTGACTTGTGAATCCCTCCTACTCTTGAGCTGGTGTTCCCTCATGGGTTTGCCACTTGTACTGTATCTCCCCTCAATATTAAAAGTATTAGCTTGTCCCAGTCTGACAGACACACAGAGACAGCGATGCGCTGTAGCTGACGCGGCCAGCTAGCCGGCCCACTTGTGGTTCGAGACAGCATTAGAAATTGAAACAGGCATGGACTGGCTGTTCGGGAGTTTTCCCGATCCCCCTGATGGCCAGTACGCCACTGTATGTGTCCAAAACGTCTCATTCCTGGTTTATTTATATTCTTCTAATCAGAAAAGGTCCATCGATCAAAAAGAAACAAACCGGGTTTTCATTCAAGTTAATATTGTCACGTGTCCATTGCTTACTGTCGTCAAGGTGAAGGGCAGCACTGCTGCCGTGGCTTCCTCTGGCAATGTCTTGACCAATTACAGTTTGACAGTGGCCTGACGATAGCCATCATCAGATTGGTTAATCTTACAGGTTTTTTTCAAATGAAAACTTGACCTGGCTTCCTTTCGGACAGACTAGGCCTACAGTAGGAGTGCAACGCTGTGTTTCACCACACATTCACCATACATTTTTAAGGGGCATTGTTTTACTCATTGTAGAACTCATTGTGGTGATGTCATTCTCTGCTCAGGTTGCAATTACTCCACTATTTTCACATAGAAAATTGTTATTTGCTGTTATATTATTATTTAACATTTTTCACCTTTCAAGATTTATTTAAGTATTTTATTAAAAAAAAAATACTATACCATGGAATTTACCTGGTTAAAAAACGAAATGCCAGTGTTGTATGGCAACTTGCTTAAAAACGTATGATTTGACATCTGTATTCCTGTAATTGCTCTCAATATGGTTTACTCTTTAAAATACTTTTACCACAGTCAAATGCACTCTTTAAATCAGTATATTCTATAATCTATATTGATTACATTCAAGAGCTGTCAACTACTGACACATAATTGCTAAAATTCATAGGTTGAGAAGGGCTGCAAAAGTCCATAAGAATGTAGAATGTTCAGACGTTTATACAGTACTACAAGTACTGCCTCTGTAAGCAAATAATATTTCCCACTGCAGATGTCAAAGATCAGGTGTTTGTGCTCTGAGGGTAGAGTGTAACTACCCGTGCCAGCTCACTGATTTGACCCAGCCACTCTCTGCCCATCTTATTAACTACACAGCTCATTTTCAGTTATGATAGTGTTCCAATTACAATAGTGACATCCATGTAATTACATAATTGAGTTATTCTCAGCTGTGCATTATTGTACAGTGTAATGTTAACCAATGTGGAGAGAAAATTAAAGTTCTATTGATGTTACATGTAGCCTTAGCTGTCTATGTTTACCAGTAACAATGCAGAATAGAGTTTGGAATTCTTCCAAGCAGAGAGCAAACAAACGGCATAGTGTTTTGCTATAAAAAGAAAAACACCCAGCGTCTATGGCTTCAAGGTAATATCACCCTATAGCGTTGCATCCCTTTGCCGGGGTTGTCTCGTCGGTGTGTGGTGCGGCCGGTGGTGGACCGCCCGTGCCACCAGCGCCCCGCCCTCACACGTGCAATCAGCCGATTGCCTCCAGCCGTGTGGGTGCGAGGGCATATAGGCTGGGGACTCACTGTATGGGTTGTGGGTTATTGTTCACGTTAGCTTAGCCGTTATTGCTTTATTGTCTTGGTTTCATTAGTAGGCTTTTTGTGTTTTGTGATTGTACATGCCTTATGTTTGAGCTTCTGAGTTTAGGTTGCATTAAATGCCGAGCCAGCTGGCACGTTGATCTCCCTGTACGTGTTTTCCTTCTTCTGTCCTCACCTCTCCATCACGCCGTTACCGTACACCTGTGGCTATACCGTATGCTTGTCATGTTCTCCTATGGTGTCAACCATACAGTATGATCTATTCTATATAATTTATTGTCGCTGTAATATTGATGTTAACCAAAGACTATAGTTTGATACAGACACATTATAACTTTTATCTGGCATGCTGTATGCATCCTGGTAGTCGTTTTAAATATGCTAGGTTTTGTTGTTATGGGGAACATAGACATGCAGACACATTTTACTGCACAAACATTCAATTTAGATTTTATTTTAACATTGGGAAGTCTCCTAAACATAAGGGTGAACTTTTAAAGGCACGCTAGAAGGACATTTTAAAAGATACACATTTTTCTGGCATAATTGAAAGGTCTGTGTGTGTCCTTACTGAAAATTCCGGAAATAGTGGGTTCACTCTGTTTGACAGAGCTGACCTCGAATTCTCTATTCATCTCAATTCTCACACAGCTCTCCTGAAACTCAGCATGGTGTCGGCCAGCAACAGTGTCACAAGACCCTAATTAAAACGATTCAACTGCTCTATATTCTGTATCAGTTCCCACCAAACAAAGAGTTCTGCCTCCAGCAACTTTAAATATTAATATATCCATTATCGTAGCACTAAAATACAATTATATGAATTGGAGTTGACCAATGGTTTTCATAGGGAACACCCTAAGTTGCAAGATGTTTATTTATTATTGTTATAATTATTAGTGTTGATTTAATTATATTTTGTATCATAAAATTATATTTGTATAAAGGGCAATAATGACCCAATGAGTCAATGCAATGAGTCACTGAATACATGACACTAACATCATCTTCTGCAGTATCATGAAATTACCGCAAGTCTGCAAGTCTGCTTCCTACCTTTTCTTATATTTTTCATGCACACATTCCTTCAAGATCTACTCTAGTTTCAATGTGCAATGCACTTTGGAAAAGGTGACATTGACATAATCAAATCCACATAGCTGTACTGGTAGTATGCATTTGTGGTTATTGTTGAAGAAGGATTATATTTCTAAATATAATATATTTCTAAAAAAACACAATGTGTGTACAATTGAAATACAGCACAGGCCAAAGGTTTAGACAGACCTTCTCATTCAATGCGTTTTCTTTATTTCCATGACTATTTACATTGTAGATTCTCACTGAAGGCATCAAAACTATGAATGAACACATATGGAATCATGTACTTAACAAAAAAGTGTGAAATAACTGAAAACGTCTTATATTCTAGTTTGAAGAAACTAGAATATAAGACATGTTTTCAGTTATTTCACACTTTTTTGAATATAAAAAAATACAAAAAATTATTTAAAAAAGAATATAAAAAAATTAAAATATACTTAAAAAAAATATATATAATATAAATATAAAAAATACAGAAAATGCATTGAATGAGAAGGTTTGTCCAAACTTTTGGCCTGTACTGTATATTTAGATTTTTGGTCATTTGTTGTTAAAAGCATATCCTGACTAGTTTGCTAGACTGTTCGAATGTGACTTTTCATAGAATTCAAGTGAGAATTTTCTCATAATAAAGAATCTCACTGTTCTCTGTTCCATCTACTGTATTTCAAATCAGCAAAGGGCACACTGCAGATAACACAAATATAGTTGTCAGCAGCGCATATGAATATGAGAACACAACTAGTGTTGATGACATCATATTCAGTAACAGTCAGAATAAAAAACTAAAATGTAAAATAAAAGTAAAATGTAATTATATCAGTGGTGTCCTATCAGAAACACGATTACTGTACAAACAATATCATTACACAGTGAAACTAACAAGGTCAACATTTTACAGTAAGAGCATGTACAAATATGAACCTTAAATTCAACACAATACACATAACATATAAATAAATATAATAAACTATCTGGGGAAGGAGGTGGGGCTTACTGCTGTCGCTATCCTTCTGAGAGAGAGTGTGAGAGAGAGATCTTTAATGTACTGTACATTTGCTAATTTAAGATGAGAAGAGCTTAAAAATGTCCTATAAAGAATGTTATTATTTAACACGTTGCCATTTTCACCACATAATAGCTACCTAATTCGTGATTTTACCTGATGTCCGCTCTGTTATTTCTAATGATAGATGTATATGGGGAATGGGGAGGGGGGGGGATTCATAGGACTTGCTACTACTTCTATTGAATATAACACTAAAAGTAGGACATTTGTGTTTGGTAGATTTGGTAGATTTAGATTTGGATGAGCAGCAGAGCTGAGTATGTGGGTTGCACCCATGACAAATTGCCAAATCTTCTCTGACAATGCCAAACAGCTTTTCTTTTCTGTTGACTAGATGATTGAAGTCGGAAGAAACAAGATAATATTGGCAATTTAACAATGTATTCATTTAACAAACAGGAGCGTCAGCAGCGTGTAGAAGAACCATACACAGCCTGGCACCTCCTCCTCATGCTGGTCACTATGGTCACACACTGCTATGGGATGGCATCCCATTCTTCAACCTGCATTTGTCGCAAGTCAGACAACGTGGTTGCGTTGGTCACTCTGGCACGAAAAGCACGGCCAAGCTGATACTAGTGTTCATAAGTGTCCTTACTTTTTGTGTGTAGTTTATATGCTTCTACAAGTTGATAGGGAAAAACATTTTTGACTCCAAGGCGGTCAATTTAATTCTCGAGTTGAGATACTGTACCTTAGAAATCTTAGGTACTGTATCTCAACTCAGGAATCAAATAGCCTAGAACCTTTTCCAATTATATGTTTCTCTAATGTATTTTGCAATGCAATTGTTAACATTACAACTGAGCATAATAGAAGTCACTGATTAAAATGCATTGTAGGGGAAAAATATGTGGTCGTCACACTTTTAACTCGTTAACGTGTGTGTGTATGTGTGTGTGTTTATAAGTATCAGCAGCACATGAAGGTAATCCTTCTAACAAAGGCTAAACTATTCTTGGTTCAACTTCAACATACTGTATGTATAAGGTTATACAGGTTTTTGTTATAATGACGTTCATTAAATATTGTCACTAAATTCTAAGTCACAATAGTAAGAAATCACATTACATGTGAAATGAATATAATACGATAAATAAATGAGTAAGAGACAAAAAAATAATAAAAGAGCAACTTCTAGCTATTAGATAGATATGCACTGTATGCCATATCAGAGGGTTTCTCAAACTTTTCAGCTTGCAACCCCAAAAATAACAGTGCCATAGACTTGCGACTCCTGCTATCCCCAGAGGTGGTATGGAATAACAGCCATATTATTATTTTATAATAATAATAATAATAATAATAATAGTAATACATTTTATTTTTAACACACTTTACATTAGAAGAAATCTTAAAGTGTTACATAAGCAATTTACATGTAAAATTATACCTAAAGTTGCAATATTTGTAAAAATAAAATACGTCCATTTGTAAATATACAAAGAAACAATAAAAGGCATTAACCAAAAGCTTTCTTAAAAAGGTGGGTTTTGAGGCCACGTTTAAAAACATCCAGCGTCTGCGGTGGCCTAAGGTGGTCAGGCAGAGCATTCCACAGTCTAGGTGCAGCTGAGCAGAAAGCTTGATCACCCATAGTGCAAAGCTTGGTCCTAGGGACTGTAAGGGTGTATGTGGAGGCAGAACGGAGGGAGCGTGCGGAGGTTTGTGGGGTAAGTAGTTCCTTGAGGTAGGGAGGTGCGTCACCGTGGATGCACTGGTAGGTGAGGAGGGAGACCTTGTACTCAATTCTCAGTGAGACCGGAAGCCAGTGCAGTGATTTGAGGATGGGGGTGATGTGGTCATGTTTGGGCACCTTCGTCAGGATCCTGGCAGCACTGTTTTGTATGTACTGCAAATTGTGGAGGCTTTTTTCTGGAATCCCAAGGAGGAGCGCATTGCAGTAGTCCAGTCTGGAAGAGACAAAGGCATGGACAAGTTTCTCCGCATCGGCAGAGAAGAGTGTGGATCGTAGTTTGGGAAAGTTCTTGATGTGAAAGAAAGAGGTCTTCCACAGATTTTTGATGTGAGCCTCGGAAGTCAGATGAGAGTCCATTTTAACACCCAGGTTGACTGCTGATGCTGAGAGTGGAAGGTTCTGGCCAGAGATATTGACATTGGTGATGGTGGATGACCGTACTTGGTGTGGAGTGCCAATTAGTACGGCTTCAGTCTTGGAGGTATTTAGCTGCAGAAAGTTCTTGGTCATCTATGCCTTATAGTATTTTAATACAGGCTAGAAGCAGAATACATCAAAGTAGTGTATAAACTGTAATTACTACTAACAATTATGGCTAAACTATTCAATTTTTATAATTTAAAAATGTTATTTCATCTTGTTACCCCATCTTGTGACACCCTCCTCTGTGTCTCGCGACCCCCAGTTTGAGTACAACTAATAAAATAATAGGTTGGTTTGCCAATGAACTGCACTGACTTTTAGACAATATTATTAACCAGAATCACTCACAGACTATTGATTTTGTTATCTGACAACTCTTGAACAAGTCAGTAAAAATAACTTAGTGTAGGTACCATCAGTGTTAAGCTATGAAACAACAAATATTACCACACAACTACCATGTCTCTCATGAAGAGGCTCTGACATTGTTTATGGTATCAGCATCAAAGTGTAGGCTACACCCTCTCAATTTATATCACATAATTCCAACCTACAGCTATAATTATATGATTTATAAGAGAATATTAAATATTGTAATATATTAATTTATTTGTATTTTTAAACACTAGCCTAAATAACAGCTAGCCTATAACATGTAGGACCATGGTGCACAATATAATTGCTCAATATTTAAATAGCGCCCTCTAGTTTAAGGTGCATAAGTCAAATAACAAAAAAAAACACGGAGTCCTATACTGTATATTCTAAATATTATTCAAAACAGTAAAGTTAACTTTCCAAGATTTAAGCAGATCCTCCAGTGCATTTTAAATGTAAAGGTTAGAGAGCGCATGCATTACTGTTCTTTGTGCCAGTCTATGCCATGTCCGTATAGGCCAACCTTTCAATTTGTATATCTGAATGTGCAATAACACACGCAGTAGGCTAAATTGATAGTATCAAATGCTTAACATTGTGGTTAAATTAGATAACGATTAATGAACTTTAACGATATCGTGGCGTCTGACTGTTTACAGTATGTTTTTCGAAACATGGTCATAATTGGAACTTAAAATGTAAACTACGGTACAGAGACTTGAAATAGGCAACACAATGTTGTCTAGTAGAGGCTATTGCTATTTTCTCTAATCACAGCGACCCTCTGGATGTATTTCCTTTGTTGATTAGGGGCATACACTTTCTGCATAATCGCCATATTAATGTTAATACTGTAGATCTTAACGTGTGTCTAATTGGTCGCTGTTAGTCACAAACGCCCCTCTCGGCGCACTTCATTGACTAATATGAGCAGAGCTGCAGGTTGGTGGCGCATTGTGCCATGATGTGCGCGGGTGTTTTCACGTGTCGCCAGTAGGCGCTTCTTTCTCCGCACAAAGCCCGGGGACGCGCACGGTGTGAATCTCAGCTCAGAGGCGCCTCAGTCTTTTACTTGGCAGCATCTTGGAGAGAGAGATGCAGAGATTGGAGGTCGAACAAAAGTCTTCTTTAGAGTATACCAACGGTGTGTGGCCGTCCCGCGGATCTTACCACCCTGATCTGTAGGTATTCCAATCTACGGACCTGGTGATTCAGGAATATAACGTGGACCGAAAGACGGACTTACAGTAACAGGGGGTCGCGAAGTGCAGAGCGCAAGGACTGCACATACTGGAGCATCCTCTGGTCTGGCGTCTCAGAGACCGAGAGTTGGTTTAAAAATGCGCTAACTGGCACTCACATTTCCACCACGAAATCTAGTGGATATTGGAAATAATATTTATTGAAATTAATGAAGAGGAAAAAATCGCAACCGACAAGTAAGTAGCCTAACCGAGCTGTCGACATTAAACATGGCTAAACATGGAATTTGTCTTAACGCTTACATGTAGCCATATAACTGCTGTAAAGTTTGATTCTTGATAGGCTGCAATTACAGTTCAAATGTGTTTGAACTTGCATACACAACACTGATTAAACAAATACACATACATGTGATGTGAAAAGATTTGGGCATCTTTAACATCGATTAATTCAGAATGGTCTTTTAGATATACAACGCACCATATTTTCGCTATTATGCATAATGCTGATGATTAATTCCCTGTCGAACCTCATATGATCGTATGGCAACTGTGATTTCAACTATTGGGGCTCATTTCTCCAAGTCCATATGGTGATGCCCTGTTCTGCTCAGTCACACAGTGCACAGCATCACAACTGACCGTCTGGAAATACACAGACTCCCAAACATCTGCTGCGATTCAATCACAATGTTGAAATTGTGTTTAAATAGAATTGGTTAGAGTTGACCTTTTCTATAGGCATATTGTTTATGTATGTGCTAACATATCTACTGTATGTTCTAATAACATAAATTCTATAAACATATTATAATTAAAGCATGATACATCACTGTATACATCACTGGGAGTAAAGTGAGTGTGTGATAAAATATATAATTATTCTTTATACATACATTAAAAGAATACGTTTATGGGCATGTGTTCCTCCAAAATTGAAAATGAGGTGTGACAGCTAATCTGATTACACCTTTCCTGAAGGCATTGGAAACACATTTGCTGTTCTTCTTCAACTAAAAAGTGCATTTTCTGTTCTCTAGATGTACTATACTGCTTTTTAACCACTATTTACGTCAATGCATCTTCTACAATATAGCATAGTAGGCCCATGCCCTTCCCCAGAGAAGCATAGGATATGCTGCTTTATAGTCCACTAAAATGAATAAGCACCATCAACCTGCCTGTTTTCAAATATCATATTCAGCAAGGCCAGGAACTAACTGTTCTCGTCTCCATTCATGTTTATTTATATCCTCATTGCTCATATTTAGATAATAACATTAGACACGTGAACATGTGAAATAAAGAAAAGTCATCCATGACAGTTTAGATAATACATGTATAACCTTATTTCTCTGTAACCCCCAAAGGCTTGGCAACCCCTTTAGTGCAGTGTGGCATTACACGGAGGTGCATTTTGTGGTGTTAGGTTTTATTTGAAGGGAAATTAATATTATAGCACAAAGTATGTGCACACCCTGTGTTCCCATCACCAAATGAACGCCCTTTACCTCCAGTAATGTCTGCACGCTGCATGTGGGATTAGGATCTGGAGAAATGGATCGCTCATCCTTTCTTCTTCTGCCTTTTAAATGTTGGCCGGCATTCGGAGACAGCTGAGGGACAAAGCCCTGTTTAACATTAGAGGAAGTCACTTGGGGCACCCTGCATGCTCACTTTGGGGAATTCAATGATTTTTGCCTTCAAAAGTACACAGCTGTCACTGGGATGCCTAGCCCAGATGCGTATTGCATTCTGGTAAACAACAAACAGCTTTTGGTAAAAAAGTGGGTTTGGATGGCTATCAACATGTGCTAGAGGCGTAATGCCATAGTTTTGTTGTTGAGTGACAGATTTAAAAGTAGGGCCAGCTCTAGTGGTTTTTGACCTTACTCATGATTTTTAGATGCTGCCTTCTGGCCATATGAAGTGTACCTAAATACAGATCATGCTTGTTATCCACACTGAATTCAGAGTCATGACATGGCAATCACGCAAAGTGTGTTTGAAGTACTTATGTTCCTCCAAGGCTGTTTGAAGTGGAAGCAACTCTCGTGAGACAATAAATGCTGATTCTTTCATATATGCAAATATAACAACTGCAGGCTGACTTACATTCACAGAACACACATTCCCATTCGGAGTCTTAAATGACTATTGTAAAACATATTAATTGTGCTTTCTTTGCAGTTTGAATGTACATCTTCCTATAAATCCTTTGAATATTGACGACTCTTCTTAGGGCTTCCTATAAAATCATTGATAAAGAAAGGAGAGATATTGTACATGACTTAAAATATGATGGTGACAGTAGCCGTTGTCCATAATGCAGACACCATACTGTATCTCAATCATGAAGCTCAAATTAAACTATCAAAATAGGCTTTGGAGATAAATAAATATGCATACTGTAACTGCATTACCCATTGTTCAGACAATGAGAAATCTCCTTTAATATATTTTTCTGAATGATCTATGATATATATATATATCAATATATATATATGTATATACACTGTATGTATATATTAGTATACTGTATATACTGTATATTATATCTTAGTATATATAAGTATCGTTAAAATAAAATAAAACGCTAAAATTGCTGTTATTATTCTCGATTAATATCGTTTTTTTATTTTTTATTTTTTGCTTTATGTTCATGGACAAATAAGTTGTTAATGGACAAATAAGTATAGAGAGAAAGGAAGCGAGTGGAATAGAGATATTGGGAAAGGATCAGGCCAGATTCAAACCCAGGCCCATATGGTCACAGAGCTAATTATTCTGCCACAGTTAATGAAAACAATATTTACATGTGGCTGGTGTGGCTATAGCCTGAAAGAAGCGGACTAGCGTAGCGGGAGAGATGGAGTGAAGGAAAGGAGAGATAGTTTGATTGGTGTTTGTGGGATATGTTTTTATGTGATTTGCAACTTAATAAATGTTTTCTTACTATAATCAATCCCACATTTTCTCGCTTTGTGTGCTTGGAGGAAAAGTATTAACTGCATTGTAATAACCAGAGGCTCTCCTTACCACGGTTCGGATCATAAGTCTGGAAAGTAACAACATTGGAACCACATTAACAATGGAAGACGGCCAGCACAGCACACTAGCGAGCACACAGAGACAGAACCGATAACATTCTATCCTGTAACCTCACTAGTCGCGTCAAGTAAAAAAAACTCCACTGTTGTCCTTCTCTAAAGCATTCTGTCTATTGCGTTAATATTTTTTTAGCTCGTTAAACATTTCAAATGAATTGCAAACTTTAACACGTTAACTCTCCCAGCCCTAATACATACATACACTTTATATATATACACACACTGTCTGGGACAGTTATCTGCATGTACTGTTGCCTATGATTATTGTTTTTAATTTAACATATTTTTTGTCTGATACATGGCAGTTATATAAACTGTGTAAGACAGAGGTCAAACCCATGCTTGCATTTGTAGTTATTATGCATCCCTACGTTAAAATCTGCTGCTGTGAGTCTTTGATATAATACTAAATAAAGAGGAAGCAATCCATGGCTCGATGTTAAGTCTTTATTCATTGGATAAATCACAGCAATAATGTGCATTCAGAAGTTCGCCTGCTGATAGCATTGGACTGCCAATAGACAAAGCCTCTGTATGAAACAGTGGCTCATATTGTGAATGCATATGGGTGTTATCTCCCCCCTGCTGCTGTTGTTTCTAGAACGTCCGGTCATTTTTCTTTCAGAGGTAATTGCTTCATCCAGCCCTGTGTTGCTTATGTCCTAGCGTGTGTGATCTTTACAGCGGTGGTCGGAACACACACCTACATTAGAGGGACCTACACCATCCCCCTTAGGTTCACCACTACCCTTATTAGATTTTTTGCAATTATGCTGCCCCTCAGGGGATAATGGATTCCTTTAACCACCTCTCCTATCAATTACATGCCAAACAACAACCCCACTAACCAAGAAGTCACCTCATTTGCTGTGGAATGTGTTTATGCCACGGTTTCTATTAGGACGAGCAACTGTGGTGCTAAAAGTGTAATGCCTCATTATATTTGGCATAGATAATGACCTGCTCTTCATCTCAGTTCAGAAAGACTATAAACAAAGGATTTGATCACATTGCCAGTCAACATTTTTGGCATATCCAGATTATATCCAGATTGATATTAGTAGAAAAACACATTTTGAGGTGCAAATGCAATTCAAATTGGATCTCTATAAATGTTTCAATCTGAATGCTCTAACCACTGAAATCATATTATCTTGAATAATTTTTTCGGTATGAAACTTCTTCTACTTGGCTTAATAAGTGGAATCAACATATAAAATTAAAATGGTTCAAAACTAAATATTCACAACCCCCCTATGTATATATTACATAGGTGCTGTTCGGGTCAATTTGAGCCAGCAGTCAAACTGGAGGCTAAAAGGGGTCAGATATTTCAAATACTATTTGTTTCTTTCAACTGTGAGATATATTTCACCCAATCTCTCTCTCTCTCTCTCTCTCTCTCTCTCTCTCTCTCTCTCTCTCTCACACACACACACACTCA
>JAODUH010027296.1:0-20000 GCA_027564835.1 Typhlichthys subterraneus
CTAAACCCTGCCCACTCAACACAGGAGTTCCTCAAGGATCTGTGCTGGGGCCCCTACTCTTCTCACTGTACACAAGAGGAGAAGAGGAGCGGATGTTTTGGATGACATGCCTCTTCAACATCGCGTGGAAGTTGGGGACAGTGCCTAAGGAGTGGCAGACTGGGGTGGTGGTTCCTGTCTTCAACAAGGAGGACCAGAGAGTGTGTGCCAACTACAGGGGTATCACACTACTAAGCCTCCCTGGTAAAGTCTACTCCGAGGTACTGGAGAGGAGGGTTCGGCCGATTGTCGAACCTCAGATTGAAGAACAACAATACGGGTTCCGCCCTGGTCGTGGAACAACATACCAGCTCTTTACTCTCGTAAGGATCCTGGAGGGGCCTGGCAGTATGCCCTTCCGGTCTACATGTGTTTTGTGGATCTGGAGAAGGCGTCTCCCACAGCCGAGTGTGAAACGGCTGGGATGAGGATTAGCACCGCAAAATCTGAGGCCATGGTTCTCATGGCCATGGTTCTCATGGAAACCGATGGAGTGCCTACTCTGGGTAGGAAATGAGTCCTTACCCCATGTGAAGGAGTTCCACTGGGTCTTGTTTGTGAGTGAGGGGACAATGGAGCGGGAGATTGGCCGGAGAATCAGACTAGCAGGAGGGTGGCTGGCGTCTCCTTTAGAGATAGGGTGAGAAGCTCGGCTATCCGTGAGGAACTCGGAGTAGAGCCGCTGCTCCTTTGCATCGAAAGGAGCCAGTTGAGGTGGTACGGGCATCTAGTAAGGAATTCCCTCTGGGCCCTCTGGGCCCTCTGGGCACCTTCCCTTGGGAGGTGTTCCAGGCACCTCCAGAAGGCCTCGGGGAAGACCCAGGACTAGGTGGAGATATTATTACTCCATACTGGCCTGGGATCCCCCACACTGAGATTGCTAATGTGGCTCGGGAAAGGGAAGTTTCGGTTCCCTTGCTGGAGCTGCTGCCCCCGCGACCCGACTCCAGATAAGCAAGAGAAGATGGATGGACGGATAATTGGAACATAGTGTTCATGGTCTTTAATCATGCATCAAGCCTATCAAGCATAATTTATAGAACACTGCTCATTTTGTTTTTGTTTCTAACCTTGTGTTTAAACCCCTTCATATTTTACAATAACATTGTTTTTATTGGAAACTCAGTGAGTGCTGCTCATTTTGCATCAGAGTACAAAGTGTCGCCTATTCAATGAATAATCTATATTGAATAATTATATTAGACAATAGATCCATGCTATCAAATCCTGTACACACTATCACTACTGATACAGTATATGCATAACGCATTTCTCTTCATATTTGTATGTATACCTCCACAGGACTAACAACAAACAGGAATACACGGTTGAACAGTCTAGTGGATTAAAGATGGTAAAATTGGACAAAGTCCCTGGAGACGTGCTTTACCAAGTCTCAGAGAATAAGGTAAACAAATTATAGAAGAATATCTATCACATGTATAAATCAATGCATCAAAGGTTTTAATAAAGTGCTTCAAAGAGATGGTTAGCAATACTTGATATTGATTTTTGTTTTCAACTCACCTATACACTGTTCACTTCAAAATATAAAATAAGAATGATAAAAATGTTGTCCTGTTTGCTTCACCATAAACAAGAACCTACAGTAATTGCCTAGCAAGTGACAAATACACTTTTTTTTTTACACGGATTTAGCTATGGGCGACATGGGGAAGCGGCATCTAAGCAGGGGCAGAAAAGGTGCACCCATAAAAGAAAAGCGATGACAATCCTGCACCCTGTGGTTGGCTTTCATTTCAATTTGTCCAAATTTAGGGCTTCAATGTGCTCGACTATGAAAATCCACGCAATTCAATGTCTCAAATCTAAACGTGACTTCGTTGTCTTAAAGCTATACTTTAAAAGTCTCTCTCATGGACGTAGCCATACTGTACAAACAATCTCCCATCTTCTTGCTAATGTTTGCTAATGTTGTTGGTTATGTTGGCGCCAGACAGCCATATCAACTGAGAAGCATGCATTACTTCAGCGGGTTACGGACACACTTGACATCAAATGAATGGCATCAACATTGAGTACAATCTCGGAACCCATAAACTAATCGTCTGACGATTGAAATTAATCTATTAATAGAGACGTTTACTCTAGTCTACCATAACACTGATAGGCATATTGTGCATATGTTTTCTCCTGTAGTAGCCTACTACCGGTATTCACAAGCATTTAATGTATTATTTTATTTTATTGGAATCTAATGCAGTAGACTACATATTCATGACAAGAAGCCAGATGCATTACAAAATTCCGTACCTATACGTATACAATGCATTGTGAGATAAGCAGATAAATTAAGACAAGGAATATACAACAATCCTTACAAATTAGGCCTACATGTTATTTAGGAAGATTACATTAATAAATTATACATCATGGCAAATTAAAATTGATAATAACTATACACACTGTGTTTGCAGAGTTCTTTAGTGACAGAAATTCATACATGACAGTCCATGGAAAAAAATTGTTATGAACGGATATGTATGATAATTTCTGATATTTTATTTATTTTCATATTTTAAACAAAACCGGTTCTTATGTTTTTATGGATTATATATCTGTTCTTATTATTTAACATATACAGTACATGTATGAATATGTACGGTTCTAGGAACTTTAGGTATCCATGTTTGTCTGCTGTCTGTGTCATGATGAACTGCGATGATGATTATTTTACTGCAAAACAAATCTACCTTTGGGTATTAATAAAGTAACCTGAACCTGAATCGGTTAATTCATTACAATAATGTGCCAACAGAGCACTTGAAGCTGGTAACATTAAAAATGTAATTCTGGAAGTATACTGTACAGTAGTCTGTTTTCTGTTTCCCATGGTGTTGTTAATGTCATTGTAGAAAACGTTTTATAATGTTAATCTATACTATTATTTAAAAAGGCGCAGTATTCCAAATGCACAATATGTATACCTGCATGCAACCATACCATGCCCACAAATAATATCCAGCAGCCATTCAGAATATTAACATGTTTTGCTATTGGGAGGTTTTGGGATATTTTATGATGCGTATTGTGCACAATGTGTGAATGGTGTGTTACAGGTTCACCCTGTTGGCAATTTCCCAGATCCTGAAATTACTTCCACCTCACAGAAAATAGTGAGCGAGCATGCAGCCAAGTTCTCTAAGATTTCACGTGTTCTCCAACAGGTATGCTACTGTAGAGGGTTACCAAAGCACGTGTGGCAAATAATGCTGCACATACATTACATATTATATTATCGACTTCCTTCATTAACTTACATTTCCTCCCGTTTTCCGAGATAGCGACAAACCATTGTGTTGCTGCCCATTATCAAGGTGACCTATGAGTGGTGCAGAAAGGTCGATGTCTTCTTTGTGTACGGGAGTGATTCCAAAGTCAGTGCTGTCAAGTACCCTGTGGCCTGCTGTTGCAACTGTACATTGATGTAATCATTATAGCCTATGCCTAACTGTATACTGCTGTTGTAGGATATTGCAGAGCATTTACACATATCCTTTGAGCTATAGCAAGCTTTTATATATAACTTGCATGAGATTAATTTTAATTTAATCACCTTGTTTCATTTTCTTATGTTTTATAACAATGCTATTACAAAGCCAGAGTAGATAATATCTTGGGTCATTGTTTCAAACATTCTGAAAAGTATTTGTGTTTGCAAAACCCTTCATGACAATAATGTTATTTTCATACTGTTGTGTAAAAACAGATACTGTATGTTGTTGTACCTCCATCTATAAAATGTAGACCCTTTGACATTTTTTTGGTTTGTTTCTGTATTTTATTTCACATAACCTACAGGTGTATGGCCACTTCATTTTAAAGATAATGAGAGATATTGTTGATTATGTGTTTTCTTTTTCTTGCTAATAGTGCCTATAGTTTATTCATAAAGTAGCTTTTGCTGAAATATCAATTGTATATTTTTTATATATATACAATTAATCCCCACCTAAACATTGACATTTTTTCAATGAAATAAAATGTAGATGTCAAATAGTATCTCAAAGATCCATATCAGAAATTGACAAGTGACCCAATAGGTGACAAGTACTTTATTAAATAAACATAAAGTTTCCCATGGTTAATTGTATTAGTCTATTCAAGTAAGGCATGTGATCATGCTGATTTTGTTTGTTGCAGAAAACTTTTTTAAAGAGGTTATATTGTTTTATTTTACATGCGTCCATCAGCATATGCTAATAAAGATTTTATTGAATTTATTTATCTGAATCTGATGTTATCTGAAGAGAAACCATATAACAAAATGTTTATATAGGTCTATTCCATATTTAGCACCTTGATAGTAGTAGGTAATGTAATTCTATGGTTCGTATTTTAACAAAAGTATCTAACATGTCTGTCAAATTGAAACTATGCAACGCATTTTCAGGCATAGCAACTGGATAAACGTCTTATAGGCTATTTGTATGCATGCCTCGAATACAACATGTGGGGTTGTGAGAGGTTCATTAGCCTATTTAAACGAATTCAATAAAAAATATTTAATAGTCTATATAGCCTATCATGGTCGTCCCAAAAAGCCGGTAGATTTGCATTCCATGAAATTTAGACTTTATGGTTAAAATATTTATGGTGGTAAATTGTCTTATTCTAAAATCACGGTAGGCTAAATATTCCTATCAGATAGGCCTAAAGACACCGTTTAGATAAATACCACCACAAAGCTCCACTCCTATTCTTTCTCTTTCTACGAAGGGTTAGTTTTATGTCGCTTTCTATGGCGCCTTAAAAGAATAATTTAGGCTAATTGTTTATAGCCTATAATAAGTGATTAGGCTATAGTCAAATAAACATTATGATTTAATTATACCGTAAAAAATCCAAACTAAATTATATTATTTGTAATAAACATATAGGCAACGTATATGCACACCATATTTTATAGCCACTTATATTATGAAGGATATGCATATGCATATAGGCCAATATCATATATATCATAATTAGGTTAAAATGTGTAAAATAATTCGTATTTTTGTTTTATAGCATTGGAATAATTTGTTGATTATCCCATTCTAAATTCGGTTAAAAAAATATACAGATTTTTTTAATCGCCTATGGAAAGAAATGAGCCGTTAGACCTTGTGCAAAACGATCTCTGCGTTCTGACAGATATGATATTTCAGATTAGGCTACAGTAACATATAATTAAATTCCACTCTTGAGGCCTGTATTATTGTGAAGGACAATAGGTCTAGTGGAATTATCGGCTATGCATGGGGAATATGTTTTTGTTACTATTATTCATAATTTCGTGAACAAATTAACTATATTTTTCACGGGAAATCCTACATATTTGCTACCATTTAAAGTTAGATATTCTGTCCTCTTCACCCCTCTCCAAAGTCCCGGACTGCAGCCTACCTTGAGAACTGCAGGCTTGCTGACGTCACTCATTTTTCCCTCGTACAAAATTTCCAGTGCGGAGCGAATGGGAGCACAGTTATATCAGCAATTATCAGCAGCAGTAACCATCTTCAGATACTCAAGATGGGAGAGAGACCCTTGGAATCATCATCAGACAAACAATCCTTGTTTTAACCAACTCTGTTGAACCGTTGTACTTCACTTTAATGCAACTTTTTCCCATAAAAAAGGAGGTTCCTCCCCGGTATCTTTGCGGACTCTTCACTATTTCCCTTTGCCGTTGTGTCTGGAGTGAAGGAGCTGTGATCCAGACTCTTTTTTTTATCATCAACCGTCCTTATCTGGTGAGATAATAATACGAGAGCCCTTGGAATGAAACTGTTGGCTATTTTTCCAAAGCTAAGCAAGGGTTATTATCAACTTTTTATGTGTTTTGTGTTACTATTGATATAAATATAGAAGATATGGACGGCCTGGTATGTTTGATTTAGTATAGGTATAGTTCTGATTCCTGGATATCTGGTGTCGCTGATAAAGGCTATATACAATGACAGATATCTAAACAGATTGTCATTTGAATGTATTTAATGCGATTCAGAAAAATATGTTATTCTGATTATATAATGTATTGAACATTGCTTTGGAACTTGAATCTAGAGCAATGGCTCATGAATTCTTCTTCAAGGATGTTGCAAAATGCATGTTAGATTTAACACCCCATGAGTTAGAATGCTTTTCTGCAAATATATGTATCTGACAATGAAGAATATTAATAGGTTGTTGTGAATGCACTGAATTGATTTGATTTCATCCACAGACGCGGGCCCGGTAGGAAAGGACACACATTTCTTCAGGAGCGGATAGTATCACATCATCTTCAATACTTCTTAGGAAATAACAACCGTTAATTATTCATAGGAGGGAATCTTAAGATCTTAATTAAAGTGGTACAAAATGTATCAAAGCCTCGCTTTGTCATCTAACCAATCTCCTTACGCGCATGAGACCGGGAATTATATACATCCCTCAGCCAGTTCTCCGGTCTACCTGCCTACTCCGCGGGTCCCGGCGATGCTACCGACGCTCCCGTACCTCCAAACCTGCGACTCCCCACACCCTTCCCACGGGCTTGGCGTGCACCACGGATGGCCCCAGAGCGGAGCGGACAGCTCCTCGTTTGCCCCCAGCAGCCCTCATCCGCCCCACGGTTTCTCCTACTCGCACAGCGCACCAGGAAGCGCAAGCACGGGACGGGACTCGAGCTACCAGAACCCGCTTGTTCTCGGTAACGGCTCCGCGCGGGCTGTTACCGAGCAATACAACAGCACACTTGTTCGCGCCTCTGTTGGAGGCTCCTACTCCAGTCCCTACTCATACATGAGCCCAGAGATGACGGGCTCGTGGACGCCCGGACATTTCGACAGCGGAATGATCAGCCTGCAGAGTCGGCAAGGAGGTCTGTCTGCCCGGCGGTCCAGTCTGGGTACGTATGGCGGTCCCCTCTCTGGATATTCACTGTAAATATTGTCTGGGTATCTATCTCTCTGGATATCCATTGTGCTCTTTACATTTTAAAGTACCATTCTAAACTCATACATTTCAATATTAGGCTACTAATTGCGGAATATTTTTGTCATAGACATATGACAAAAATAGCCAGTAAATTGTTTGTTACTCTGACTTTAATGAGAAACAATTTATAATTATATTATGATTTTATTGCAAACTCTCGTGTCCTGTTTTTCCCATGACTTGTTTTCATGCCTTGTACCCGTTTTTATATACACAAAAATTACATTTGTCATAATGTCATATATATATATATATATATACACGTATATGTTATATATATGTCATATATATATACTATTATACGGTGTTTGGGGTTGGTTGTTTTAATAAAATGACAATCTGATATAAAGAATAATACACTGTATACGGTGTTTGGGGTTGGTTGTTTTAATAAAATGACAATCTGATATAAAGAAGAATACAGTAATACACCTATTACATATTTGGAATCTTTATTTTGTTGATACTGTAAAAACAGATTCGCTTCACTTTACTTTGTTCTACAACAAATAAAAATGTAAAACATATTTAATAAACATGTCATATTACAGGCTAGGCCTAGAACCCTCTGTTGTGGGGTATAGTATATGTATATGATAGACTTAAACAAAAAAAAAGATTCGTTATTGGCCCCTAGATTCATAGGCTACACATTTTGGTGTAAGCAGGATATATATTTCAGATAATTGTCTTTAAGGATATTCATTCATATCAAGTTGTTAGCCTAAAGACGCATTTGAAACACACGTGAGTTATTGCATTGATAGCATATCTTCTCGTGCTGCGAGCCACCAGAGTTATTTGTAGCCTCTTGTTTATACTTTTAAAAAAAAAAAAAAATTTTATTGAAGCTCTATGGTTTGAATTCAGTTGAGCTCTGATATTCAATCAAAGTTTAGCCTATATCAATCCATTTAGACAAACGATCTATTATTTTATGAAGGTCGCGCTAAAAACAAAAACAATCAATTAGATCAAAATCCTCGAGCAACAGTCCAGCGTTGATGAACTCCAATACACACTGTTTAAAAACACACACATCGACACAACAATTAGAGCAATTATCACCTTGTTCAGACTGATGGGATTTACTGTAAACGTGTCAACCAACCATGGCTTCAAACATTTCATTCAGTAGGCTAACCAAGAATCCTGTCTATTCTGAATTAGGCCAACTGTTAATTAAAGATCGGTGTAGTCCATCTGCGATAGGTTAATTTAATAGCAGAAGAGACTTTCGTCTCTAGTTCAGGTCAGTGTGTATTTTCGTTGTTAGATCGCCTATTACGTGCTAATTTAGCACATATAAATAACGAGGAAATAATTAGGCCATTTTAAGGCAGGACAGGAGTGTTTCATTATTAGCCAGTTTACTAGCCTACTATTAGATATTGACATACAGTATGTACAGTATAGGCTCGCTTGAACGTCATAAACAAGACATAAGACTTAAGATCATTTAACCTTTATGGTCTATTGAACTATACAAGTGTCAGGCAGCCCGTCTCGCACATAAGAGGAATTTGCCCATGTAAAATGCTTGGAGTCCGTCGCGTGTCAGAGTTGTGATGGATCACGGGGGGTTAGGCCCCAGGATCACCCCCTGGATCCTTCAGTGTGATAAGGACTCCCATGCATTGACATTCCACTCCGACCCCTGCTTCCCTTTACGCCCCGTTCCCCCAACCCCTCCCCCTCCACCACCACAACCAACCCATTCCTCCGTCATACTGTCTTGATATTGCGATATTGTAGGGCGGGGGTGTATAGGTCTAATCTGTCGTCATCAGAGGGAGGAGCGGGGAGTGGGGGAGTAAATTCCTCCCTTGCTCGCTAGGCACCAGCTAAGGGCCATTCATTTTATTTGCGCTTGCGCGTAACCGGAGACCCTCGTGTTGAAAAGTGGTTTAATAAACCTCATGACGATTAGTCTGGGTCTGGGATGCATTAAGCCGTTTTCAACATTTTAGTAATAAGTGTGAACCAAAAATAAATGATGACGAATTACTATAGGCTATAAAAGAACGCATGCACTAAAATGTCTCCGCTTCATTGAATATTAGTTATAATGATTATATTATAACATCAAACCTTTCCCACACTCGTATTGCAGACCTGGTGGATGACATGGCAACAGAGGGTCGAGAGTGTGTAAATTGCGGCTCCATCTCTACCCCTCTGTGGAGAAGAGATGGTACCGGTCACTATCTGTGTAACGCATGCGGCCTGTATCACAAGATGAACGGAATCAACAGGCCTCTTATTAAACCGCAGAAACGCTTGGTAAGACAAATATACACAGACTTTGTTAAAGTAATCGTTAGCTGTTAGCTTCACCAAAAATAATGATAACAGCATTTCATCAGAACATGTCAATGATTATTCCAATAACGTTCTTGGATATGTCTTACTTTTTATTATTATTATTATTATTATTATTATTATTATTATTATTATTATTATAACCTTTTAGGTTTTAGAGTTGCCAAACATGGTTCTAATTTTACATATAATAAATAATAAATGATAACAGCATTTCATCAGAACATATCAATGATTATTCCAATAACGTTCTTGGATATGTCTTACTTTTTATTATTATTATTATTATTATTATTATTATTATTATAACCTTTTGGGTTTTAGAGTTGCCAAACATGTTTCTAATTTTACATATATTATGGAGCGTCATTTGACTGGGTGGGGGGATTAATCCTATACTTTTTTGATAATTAGATGTTTAAGTAATTTCCAGTTTCAGTCATGACTGGAGTATTAGTTAAGAAGAAAAGTTTAGATATGCATGTGTCTGTGTGTGTGTGTGTGTGTGTGTGTGTGTGTGTGTGTGGGGGGGGGTCTTCAAGGCTTTCATGGCTTTTATATTTCCCAGGAACTTTCCTTTCCAGAGCAGCTGTGGCTAATACACTCTCTATTTGCTGTTTTGTTTGTCCTCCTCGACCTTGCCCTTGGAAAGGCTGTTTTTACACGAGGCCCTTCAGAGCAGCGGGGGCAACAAATACCATATGTTTTCACCTTGTAGTGTTTTCACTCATGTAAAAGGAAATATATTCCCCTTTATTTTTACTTAGTTTTCTTTCTTCAAAGAAAATGTACAGTATGTTTTAGATATTGTAGGCCTACAGCACCAATACAGCTAAAAATACAGAAATACAATAAAAAATGTCTATAGGTACCATTTTATAATTTTGATATCCCCATTTATTCAGGTAAAATCTGGCCACATCTCTTTGGTTTTGAATTGATCTTAACATGGAGCATGACAGATAAACTGTGTGAAATAGTAGTAAATATTACGTTGTACCACATGTCGTCACTCACTGGCAGCGTGTTCTCTATTCTTGCAGCAGAACACATCTCGTCGTGTAGGACTATGCTGTACCAACTGTCACACCAGCACTACCACATTGTGGAGGCGCAATGCTGATGGAGAGCCTGTTTGCAATGCCTGTGGTCTCTACATGAAACTACATGGGGTAAGATATTATACTGTAGCCTGCCTGCCAGCCATGGGTTAAAGGTAAACATCTGGAATATTAGCATACCCAAATCCCTAATTGTCTACCCCCAGCTTACTGTTGAAACGTACTCTTGAAGTGAGACTGTCTATGGGTAGCTGTACGTGGAAGGGTGGAAAACAGTGAGAGCATGTGAGCGCTGTAGGGGAGGAGTAGAGAGGAGAGAGGAAACACCAATGAAGCATGGGCATGTCATCCTTTTCTGATAAATAATGTTATGTGGAGTACAATGGCCTATTCTACACACACTAACACAAAATATATTCATCCACTTATAAGTGTATATGTTTGCCCTAACTCGGATTTGTGAAGATATACAGTGTTTCTATAGTCTCTTTTTTTAATGTCTGGATCATTTATGTTAAAGCCACTGTGGGGATTTAAGAGTTGCAACAAGAGCTAGCTAAAACCGTATTGTAGATGTTGTAAATCATCAAAACTCAACCCTTCCTCCTGTGCTCCCTACCTCTATATTAGCGCCATTGACAAAACATTTTCAATGCTATAAGATACAGTAATACGCTAGAACGTTTGTCCTGCTATGCATTCATGTGATTAGGCAAGGTACATTTGCCAGACTAATCTGGGAATAGAGTCCCAGATGGGTCAGAATTATTTTGGTCGCAGTCAAATATGTTATTCAACAAATTTGTAGGCAGGGGCTATCAACAAGAATAGGTTTTCACATAGTATTTCACTTACTGATAGTTGATCAATGTATTTTATAGCACAATAAGATAACTTCTTCTTGGTTAGTTTGGAAGTCAACAGTATCTTTATTTTTCAGATGGTGAAAAGCGCTCTTGCTACAGCAGCACTTCTGTTGTAACATTTCATTAATCCTCAAACTCAAACTGTTCTCTTTGCATTTCAGTAAAGAAAATTGCAGGCTTTCCTTTAAGCCGAATCATCCTTCCACCCGTACTTTGACCTAATCCTTTTCACATCTTTCTTCTCTGTATGCTAAACAACCTATGTAGCTAACCACGAGAGCTTTGCAGCAGAAAAAAGCTGCTGTTTGAGTAGCATAAAAACCTCTCCAAGGGCACTGTGGTCATTGTTATCTAAGGCAGAGACGTGTGAGCATAGTGTCATGACAATCTGGATGTTGTTGTATCAGGGACTGGGCGGTTAAATCAATGAATGTGTGTTTCTTTACTCCCTGCAGGTGCCCAGACCTCTGGCCATGAAGAAAGAGAGCATTCAGACCAGGAAACGCAAACCCAAAATGCCCAAGAACAAAACATGCACAGGTAGGAAGGACAGACATGGACAGACATTTTGAGTTTAACTATATTTTATAAAACACTAGATAGTCGCTTCAGTTGCTGCAGTTTCTTTTATACAAATAAATAATATAAATAAGTAAATATAAAAGATATATGCTAAAGTTACATCAGTAGTATAGAAAGTCAGCAGAATCTTTTCACATGCATTTGTTGCACCGGAAAAAGTCATCACAGGGTTAAACAGCAGCCGGCAATATGGAATATAGTGTAAGCCTGGCAATTTATTTATTTTTTCCAAAATATTTAAAAAGTCTTTTACAGTTTTCCATCCCAGATAAAACCATTATAATTTAAGAGTTTTCATTGACTGAGGGCAAAGCTGATAAAGCCTAGGAACTAAGCATTTTCACAGAAATATGTGCATGATGTTAACGTTCCTATAGTATCTATGTTACGTTGTGATTGTTAATATAATGTAGTAATACGCAGTGCAAAATTTTGTTAAATATAATGTATAATTTTTGTATGCCTATTGAGTCCCAATTACAATGTCGTTCATGCTTTTATGTTTGTAGGTAGGCACAGTACAGTATGTAGTACAGACCAGCAGGTACAGTAGTGAGAGCTAATTAGTAGGTGCTATAAGTCAATGAGGAAAAGAGGTGCCTCATACACTTGAGGTTCAACTACTGTACAGTAGCCTAGTGCATAATCCAAGGATACATTTTTAATAACAGATGTGACAAGATTATCTGAACAGTTGCAGTTCCCAGCAGGGATTGCTGGGAGCCTATCATTGAGAATGAAATGTTGTTCACAAAAGTTCTGCCTGTTTCAATTTCAAAAGTGGGACCCTTGTCACATCTAAACTTGACTACCCATAACCTTCTGAGGTTGCAATTATTTGAAAATTGGTGTAAAGCATAGACTGTATATAATGGAGGAAAGCAAAGTGGGGTTTCCTATATTTACAAAATGGGAAACTACTAATTACTGTGCGTTTATGTCTTTCCGCCGCTGCGAGGCTGCATCTGGAAGTTTCTGTACGCTAAACTGATTTCTGGTGCGACAAACACAGAAGTGTGAAAAGCCAATTAGAGATTGCTGCTGCTAAATTGATGTGAAATCTGAGAATTTGACAGACCCAGTAATTCTAGGATAAACGCTGAAAGTTGTCCCTACACATGTTCAGACCAAACCTACGTGTGTGTGGAAGGTGGTCAGGTGTTACAGTCTTATTGCCTGGAGCTAGAAACTGTCTCTGAACTTTTAAGAGCCAATTCTAATGGGTAATGCTAATAACTGAAGCTAATGCTAATGACGCTAATGAAGTAACCAGTTAATGGTGGGGATATATAGCTGCATATACAGTACATCAGCTGTAGGATGTTGCTATTTTCCCACAATCCCATCTGTCCATTAGGTGGATCCACAACCTCTAACACCAGCACCCCACCCTCCCTATCAGAACACGCCTCTACCATCAAGAGTGAGCCCAACATGGCCCCCTCTCCTTATGCAGGGCAGACGGTCACAGCCGTCATTCAAGTAAGACAACTTCTTGCTTTTAACACACCTGTGAATCAGCTAAAACCTCAGTATTTATAAAGAATGATATACAGGATATGTTGAGACAACAGAGGAGGTCCATGTGATGGGTTTATGGTTTTTTACATCTACTGTGGTTATATCATCTCAATATATATTTTAAATATAATGTTGGTCAACTCAATGTCAACTTAAAGTCAAATTCATCAAAGTAACAAAACAATGATGTATTGAATACACATTTGTTAATTTTCTTTGCAATCTACTCAAAAATGTGTATAATCAAACTTCATTTACTGTAGCACACTAGTCCACTATTCTGAATATGGCAATATTCCAAATATGAAACGACATATTCCATTTGGATATTCCAAATTAGGCCTTTTTTCAGAATTTAGCATTTTCCGTTACAAACTTGTCGGATATGCTAATATTATTCAGGTTTTAGGAGCACGATATATGAAGCAGATACATAATGAAAACAAATGTTTTTTTTTATTGCATTTTACTACATTGGGTCTGGAGAAAACATAATATCCTATTTTGTTGCAAATAAGCAAAATATTGTAGCACAAGCGACTCCAGCTGTTCAATTTTTCCATATTTTAGAACATTAATGCATTTTGAAAAATAGGGAAAGTCCTCGGATGAGTAAGTTAATACTATTGTTAATATTGTGTACATGAAAATGTAACCATTGTTTTCAAACAAGGCAGAGTGCATTAGTAGATTTGCAGGTATTTGGGGATGCTAGCAAGAAACAAAAATAATTTGATTGTCTTATTTGATTGTCTGATTTGAATGTCTTTATGTAGGATAGTACTTTGGTAGGAGATATATTGCCCTCCTGTATGGTTTATGAATGAGGAAAATTAATGGCTTTTTCACCATGGACAAAGAGATATTATGCTGTTACATATAAAAAATGAATATAAGAGCTATTAAAAACACGCATTCAGTATTTTGCCAATGTATTAACATTGTGGTCAATGTGTCTATCTCTCTGTAGACATCTTCCCAGTTAGAAAGCACTGGCTCCGGGCACGTGGAGATTAAATATGAGGATTATCCATACACCCCAACTTCACTGGGTGTACATAACTCTTGGTGCGCACTCTCTCAAGCGTGAAAAGACATCCAACTCTCCTCCGATATACAGTAGCATTGCTATACAGGTGGACCATGCATTTGGACCTGTAGGTCTATGTGGTAGCCATAATAATAGTCCTTTATCCTGAAATGATCAGATCTGGTGATGGCAGGATTTCAGCAGGATTTGTATCAGAATTCCCTGCTCTGACAGGGGAAAGGAGTCATGATATATCTCCATAATGTTGAAGGTCAGCCGGAGTAAGAGACTGGAGCACATCTTCCATGGACCAAACTATAATGTATCTGGATACAGGGTAACACAGTTGTACCACTGTGTAACTGGATCATCTGAGCTTCATGACTAGAAAAGCTACGGCAGGACACTGTAGAACCATGCTGAAAAACACACCCCATTGGGCAACCAGAACTACCTATACTGTGATTGTATTAATTTTGGAGACAGTGAGTGATTCACAATCGTGAAAATATGCAGTAAAATATATTTGTTATTACTATCTCCTGTAAATTCAGTGTTTTCAATTGACAATATCATTGCCACAATTTTAAATGAAGAGAAACCAGTCACCAGTCTAACATGTTTTCATTGTGGGTGTCAGAAATAAGTGGGATAGGTAGACATTATTCTTTTTTTTTGTTGCCATTGCACATGTCTCATTATAGATATGTAGATGATTAACTTTTACAGGGACATTATTTATGTTGCGATAAGGACAGTTAAAAGTAATTGTCATACGCTAAAACCAGTTCAATGTTCCTCTTTCAGAATAGCCAACACATCTAAGTTTAAATTGTTCTCCACAAATTATATAGGTTGAAATGTGCAAGCTGCATTTTTGGTTAAATGTTTTTTATTAGTAGTATTTAGCGGTAAGAACAAATGTCAAAGTTGTATCACAATTTTAACCCACTATTTTACATTGACATAAATTAAGTGCAATGCTATTTTTCTCTTTCAAATATTGAAGATAAAGCAAAACAAATTATTTTAAATATATAAATCTATTTTTATTGCTTGTATTTTGGGAATTGTATTGTTATAATTTTCTACAGCTGAGTATTCATTCCTTTCAATCATTTATTAAATCTTTGAAATCTTTTCAGATAAATATAATAGATTTGTAACTTATTTCATCAGTGGATAATCATTTTACCCTATATAATCAGCATTAACAGGTTTTAAAAACAGAGGTTATTTACAAAAAACATTTGACTGCATTCTCAGGTATCAGAATTGCAATGCTGAGGACCCAAATGCACAACATGCAGGCAGGACTTTAATGAGTTTAATGGCAAGGCGGGAAACACTGGAAACAACACTCACACTTGACTATAACTGACCCAGGACTATACACTAGGGCTTACATACACAAGGAGACAAGACAAGAAGGCAGACCATTGGACATCAACAACGAGGGGCAGGTGATACACGAGACTTGATTACTCAGACACAGGTGGAATCAACGAGAGTAAACACAGCGCAAGGAGTGAATGAAGAGGAAGTGACAAGACAGGGACCATGGGATGGACAGAATGTTACATAAATGCTGCTGCATTTGCTGCTCATGTGTGTTGGTATTCATGCATGCAATATAATAAACACCCAGATCATTTTTTTAAGCTTCAAGTGACTAGCCTTGACTCTTGTATGTTCCGTTTAAATTCAATATTATTGGACTATACATAACATGGAAATGTGAAGATGAAACAAAAGAAAATGTTGCAGTGTTGCCTGTGCATGGATATTTGTATGTGCATGTGCGTGTATGTGTAAAGAGGGTTTGCTAATTGTCCTGACCAAAGGTTGCGTTCCAACTCCTTTTATGACGGCAGCAAGGTCTGACTCCATGGCTGGCCTAGGTGGACCACGCCATTGAGGTGTTTACAGGCCAGATCAGCATCAAGCCTCTGCTTTACTGCCTGTATGGCGACACAGAGGCTATAGTACTGTACACCGAGACATCACTGCCTCTTGACTGTCAGACCAAGACCAACACCATGGCATATTGGGAGCTCCTTGGGCTGCAAAATTCTTTCAATATGATGACAACATTTACCCAATTCTTTAGTAGATAAGTAATATAAATACTTTACTTACTATAAAATGTTATATATATTATTATTTATTTGTTATTTTATTTTATTTATTTTTTGCATGGTACAGATTTGCACTTACTTCCCTGTGTAAAAATGTAAAATGTAAAATTGTTTACATACAGACAATAAATTAAAAGCAGATTATTAAAGCAGCATATTAAAGCCAGAGAAGCGAATTTAATGTATTCTCAAATTATCTAACTGGACTAACTAACTTGAATCAGAAAAAAGAAATATGATAGAAGCTGTGGTCTGGTTTGAGTGTATCAGTTTTAGCTGGTTTGCTAAAGAATAAGATATACAATTACACCATTGAATGCTGATCAAATTAAAGTCACATCCCCCCTTTGATCCCCAAACACACACTGAGAGCCCTAGCATTCTTCAATTAAATGTAAGGTGTTAAATGCTAAACTGGCCCTCAAAACAACATTAACATTCAATTGCCTGTAACTTGTCTGAATGTCATTGATATGTAAAGTTTTTGGATCATTTTAAAAAGCACAAACATATTTTCATGCATCAACATCTTTACATACTTTGTAATACAAGGAGGCCTTGTTTTATACACCTTGATGTGTTTCACTGGGAAAGATTAAATCTTTCCCTGAAGGTAGATTGACCTTAGTGTTATTTTTCCCTGACCTTATTTTCAAAAAAACTCAGGCATCCCTATTCTTTAACCCTGGTAATTCTTCAAAGACAACATGTAATACTTCCATGGAGCAGAATAAAACAGTGTACAATTATATTATACACCAATCGAAGTAATGAAAGATCTTGCATAAATCTGGTCAGTTAATTAATGCTTGCATAATACAATATCTTACTGCTGTTCCACAAAACATTTGTCTATAGATGTGTACAGTAATTTAGCATTGTTAGGTTAAGTAAAACATCCATTTTATATGACAGCTGTTGAGCGAATCTTAGCACTTGGTTCATAAACTGTAACGTTAGGGGTCAATCCAATCTCAAGGCCATAGTGATTGTGACTGAAGTTTAGTGCGTCAAAGCGTTTTGCCTATGATCAAATCTATCATTCAATAGAATTGTTTCTGCAGGTTTTGGGGTGTTGTGTGTGTGTGTGTGAATTAAAGTAATATGGGACGCCCATTTCTCCACTTCTCTAGTATTTGTCTTCCAGACAGTTCAGTGTATGATTGAGTGTATTTGAGAGAGAGAGAGAGAGAGAGAGAGAGCGAGAGAGAGTGCGAGAGAAATAGAGTCGAGACAGCTCAATCGCTGGACAGACAAGGCAGAATGGGCCACAGTCCAGCGATAATATACTGTAAGAGGCCTTATGGTGGTTGATAATGAGAAATTGCTTTTTCTCCTTTGTTGAAGACTGTAAATAGTGTTTCCCAGGGTCATACTCCATTCAAAGGTTCCCTCTAGCCCCACTGCAAAACAGGATATTCTGCACTATTCCACCATTAGTGCCTTGCATGCATGCGTGCGTGTGTGTGTGTGTGTGTGTGTGTGTGTGTCAGAGAGAGACAGACAGAGAGTAACAAAGTGTGCTGGACGGTAATGGCAGGTAGAGCCATGAAAGTAATATTCAGCCCTTAAATCAAAACTTCCGCCAGTTGTCTACACCACAATTCCCCTGAAAATACCCTATTCATCGTCCTATGTGACAGGAGGAACAAAATTGTGTATGTGTGTGTGTGTGTGTGTGTGTGTGTGTGCGTGTGTGTATACTGATATTTGTGGGTGCGGCAAAACTGTCAGGAGGTGGATTCAATAGTCTAAGTGTGAATGTCTTTTCATGTTCTCCATTTGTGTTGTGGTTAGGCTAATATAGAGCTCATTGGTCAAATGTTATTGTAAGTCATAGCTATGCTAATAGCTGTGACAGTGCCTTGCCCCCAACCTAACTGTCAACACCTATACACAACCAACCAAATACAGTAGAGTATGGACTGTATTTGGAACCACCATAGAACCCGTGTCTATGGTGGTTTTATATAAATGAGCTCTCTGACTCTGGCCATCTGTTTCTGAGGAAGAAATATGGAGCAGTGTTCTTGAAGGGCTACTAACATTGTATGGTAACTAATCATGTAGTGGCTTTGGAAGGTACTTCTATAAATCTTTTCTACAATAAACTAAGTGTACCCAGTCCTGTACTTTCAGAATTATATATTTTTGCTGAATGTATACTTTGAGTATACAGAATGTATGGGGAGGGGTAGAGGATATATGAAGGAGAAGGAGTAGCAAAGACAGCGAATTACTCAGCACCCAGCTTTAAACCAAAACATCAATGTTTTTGCAATTATGGTGTAGGTTACCCACTATTTTGTTAAACCCTCGACTTTTAATAAGTGTTCTGTGTATCTGAACAGTTTGAACAATGACACAGCTTATAGCTAACTGTCATTTTTGAAGTTACAACTTAATACATTTTGTGAATTTGACAAAAATTGTAGTATCTTACATCCACTTACTACACCTTTAACACATGCTGCTGGAGAACAGGAAAACGGAGTCAGCAGCATGGGTGTTTTGTATACCGCAAACAACATTACATATCACAAACACAACCTTAAATGTCAAAGAACAAAGGCTGTAATACAACTGGAGCTCAATAAACCAAAGTACATCTACTGTAAGCACGCAATGCCCACTTGTTGTTTATGAAACCTGTCACACCGTTTGTAAGATGTTGCTGCTATAATCCAATATCAATTAGGAACAGATTCTACTGAATTTATTTTATTTTTGCTGCAATAAGAGACATTTTACCAATCATCAATTCAACTCCAGGAATAGTAACACTGACTAGGCTGGTTCCATGGTATTGAGTAACATACTGACTTTTTATCCTGCAATATACACTGTATGACATTGTCAATTCTTACATTTTCTGTCCTTGAAAAGAATGATTAGGAGCAAACTCTCAACACCCTACCCAAAGAATGATGCAAGTATATAGTGCATACTAGAATTCATTCCAAAATTGTCTCTGAAATCTTTAAATTAAAATTAAATTAAAGAAATATCTTTAATCCCTAATAACCTCGATATCCAATGTCCCCTGGCTATTGATGTCAGCTGCTCTGTACACCAGGGGAGGGAGAGGACAAAGCTCATTGGACGAGCCCGGGTTGTGGGTGTGACCAATTTCACATGTGCTGTACATGTATCTTGTACAAATGTATAAATAAATGACATATAATCTACATTACAGTAACACCACTAAAAAGTCAATCCAGCCCAGAGAATTCAGTGCAGGGGCAACAAGTTGTTTGAGGGACACAGTTGGCTCAGTGGTGCTGTGGCCCAACTAGAGGTGCTTCATTCATGCTGTTATCTAAAGTCAACAATACTCACCCTGCACAGCAATACTGCACACACATCAACACCATAGAGCATACATACATGTGTCATTATTCTCATGACCCTGGAATACAGGTGTGTGTGTGTGTGTGTGTGTGTGGTGGGGGAGAGG